>LBNU01035521.1:3079-14289 GCA_014162995.1 Artemisia annua
CACACCGTCATAAGCTAAAGTAGAGTAATATAAGATGTACATAGTCAAAAATGGAAAACCGGGGCGTTTTAGGGAATAAATGATTTCGCATATATCTTGAACGTTTTGCTACTTTTCAAAGTTAGTAAAGAGAGGTGTGAAATTATTTATCTCTAAAGCGTGACGTGATAACATTGCGTGAGGACACGCAATACCTTAGTCTGGGGGATTTTGGTATGTGCTTATTCACATACCTTTTACTCACCATTTTCAGACTCTATAAGACCAAAAACTAACGTTAAACGCCCAAGATATCGCGTTTTTGTGTTTGTGACTGTGCAGGAAAGGATATTGCATAAATGGCAACAAAATCAACCAAAAAGCCTAAAACGAGCACGAGATGTGGAAAAGAGTCTAGAAGTGAATCCAAAGATGAAATCTCTTAAGAAAAGCCCGTGACGACGAAATTATTCCTTAGAAGCTCAAGAAAATAAAAGAGACACTTAATCAATATTCAAAGATATTTAAAAGAAAAACCGTCCAAGTTTGAGCAAGTGATCTTTTAATTCTTTGAAGACTTTTAGAGAACACGTCAACACGAAGCCTCAAGTTACAAGAAGTTACATTTAGTATTTGAAACGTTTAGTAGTCTTGTAATGTAGTTTATGTGTTGTTTTCATGAGATGTAAAAGTCTAGGGGGCAAAATGTACACGAAGGCAAACTTGAACCCCTCCTAGCATGATAAATACCCCATGGGGAGCAAGTTTTCATAAAAAGTCAAAATACCACATCTGTCAAAATGGCAAGTTTTTCTTTTTGATCTGTAGGATTCAATACATATTGGAAATCCAAACCAATTGTTGTTTTGTAATATTTTGTTGCTTGTTTACATATTTCAAAAAGAAAATCAAGGTTTGGAATCCATTTGCTTATAAATAAGCACTGCTTAAGTTGCCTGTTTGAGTTTTTACCTCCCCTGTGCACAGTCTTTTCACCCATTTTCATAAGCTCACACACAGCTTATTAGTGGGCCCCATTGCATGATTCTTGGCTTTTTAGAAAGCCAAGCAACCCATCTTTAAGTTTCAAGTCTAAATTTGCATTTTCAAGCTTGTTCAATAAGGCTGCTAGTAGCTTTTTGTTTGATCCATTTCTCTGTGTATACTGAGTATTCAGTGTATATAGGCATCTTCATAAGCTCACACAGAGCTTATTAGTGGGACCCATCCTGTGACCCTTGGCTTTTTGAGAAGCCAAGCAACCATATTTGATAGTTCCAAGCTTATTTTGGCTTTTCAAGCTTATTTGATAAGCTGGATTAAGCTCACAAGTTTCTTGCATATCTGTTTGTTACTGTGAAGTGTAGGATTGCTTATTTGCTTATTGTAGTTTACTATTTGTGTTTTTTCAGTTCTTTTAGCTTAATTTGTGTTCATATAAGTTGTTTGCATCTTGATTTCTAGCTTGTGTACACTGTGTAGCTTTTTAATAGCTTTTTCATTATAAAAAATCCAAAAACATAATCTGTTAAGCATTTTAGTGTCCAAAGTGCTTATTTTTAAGTTAAAAAAAGTTTGTCTTTGTTAAAGTTGCTTATTTTCAGTATATAAACATTTTTCAAAAAGAAAATCCAAAAAAATAATCACTTTTAAAAAAGTGATAGCTTCTATTTAAGCCATTTGGCTTATTGCTCAGCTTTTTCGAAAAGAAATTTTTATTTTTATAATTTTCATAAGTTCTTGTTCACTAGTAGTATTTACAATAATTTTCTTAGATTTTTATCTGTTAATTTAGTATTTATAATAATTAATATTAGTTAAATTAGTTTTAATTGAAAAACAAAAAATAAAATCCTCTACTGTTTAATTTTAATCTCTAGTAATTTTTTATATTTTTCCTAGGTTTTATAAATCATTTAATATTTCTAGAAAATAGTTTCATAATTATTACTGTTAATTTTCTATTTATCTTAATTAAATTAGTGTAAATAGTTTTTAATTAGTAATTAAGTAAATAATTAATAAAATACTGTAATAATAGTTTTTATAAACTTTTTATAATTTTTTAAGGTTCCTGTATTAGTTAATTAGTTTTATAAAATATTTTATAATTATCTAAGTCATTTTTATTATTATTAGTAATTTAAATTATTTTAATTAGTTTAATTAATATAATTAGTAATTAATTAATATTAAATTCAGAAAAAGACAAAATATTTATTTTCAATTTTTAAATTTCTTTTAAGTTATTTTAAAGGTTTAGAAATTAATTTTGAAATTTTCTAGTTTAAATTTGTAATCTTAGTCATTTTTAGTTTAACTTTAATTAGTTTTTATTAACTTTTTAAATAGTTTTATTAACTAATTAGTATTTAAATATTAAAATAATCAAAAAATATTTTTCTTTTTTTATAAAATTTTCATTTTATTTTAAGTTTGTAAAAGTTTCAATTTTACCCCCTGTAGTTTGTTTTTTGCATATTTTCACTTTTCCAGCACACATTTACGTTTTTAGGATTATTTGTAATTCTGTATTTGTTAATACTGTTCCATTATCATTTCAAGCAATCAGTAGTGTAAAAATCAATCAAAATCCTTATCTGGTTACTATTCCCTAATCACTCATTCAAGAACGTTTTCCCAAAACACAATTTCAATCTCGCTGGGACATAACGACCCGGGGATACACTGTGCTTACACCGGATCATAAATTGATCTCTCCTCTCTCAGATTTGACTTGTTGACCACACCTGGTTAACTTTTTAGTTTGGGAGGAGTCAATAAGCTAATTAGTTAATAAAGTCACAAGCTTTATTAATTATTTGGTTTTATTAAAGCTTTTAAAGAATTAAACTTTATGGTTTGTTTAGTTTATAAGATCGGGTGGTTAAATTCGTCTCATCTTTTAGATCGGGTTCTATTTTCTCATCCTTTTCGCTTTTAGATAATTAGTTTATTAATATGTTTATGTTTGTTGAAATATTTGTGTTTATTAGTTTAATTAATATGAGTAGTGAGTAGATCGTTATTATGATTGTTGAGTAAATTGATCCATGAATTAAGTGTGGTTTTATAAAAATTTAGACAAATATTGGTTCGTAATTTTAAATTACTTGGATTAAAATTTGGGTTGTTTAAACAGGCAAAAGCCGTGAAAATAATTCGGTTTTAATCTAGATATCGATATCTCTTTATGAAATTATTTTTAAACCAACGTTGGGAGAGAATACTTATTTTTATAAGATATTGATTCATCAATAGAGGACCTAATTGAAATAATAAACCACATTTAAGCATCGTGATAATTTGCTTAACAAGTATATCCTTTTACCGTTTATCTCTTATTTGCTTGCTTAATATAGNGTTTAATTAATATGAGTAGTGAGTAGATCGTTATTATGCTTGTTGAGTAGATTGTTCCGTGAATTAAGTGTGGTTTTATAAAAAGTTAGACAAAATATTGGTTAGTAATTTTAAATTACTTGGGTTGAAATTTTGGTTGTTTAAACGGGCAAAAGCCGTGAAAATAATTGGGTTTTAATCTAGATATCGATTTCTCTTTATGAAATTATTTTTAAACCAACGTTGGGAGAGAATAATTATTTGTAAAAGATATTGATTCATCAATAGAGGACCTAATTGAAATAATAAACCACATTTAAGGATCATGATAATTTGCTTAACAAGTATATCCTTTTACCGTTTATCTCTTATTTACTTGCTTAATATAGTCTAGTTTGCAATTTTTAGCTTTTATCGTTAATTTTAGATTTTTAAGCTTGCCACTAGATTTATTATCATTACTTAGTTGCCTCTAGATTTATATGTTTATTTAGTTGCCTTTAAATTCCCGTAAGTGCTAGTTTTTAGATTAGATTGCGTTTTAGGTTATTTGAACTTTACGTGCTTTTTTAGTTTATATTTGCTATCGTAGTATTAAAACTCCAAATATCTCTTTTATCCTTTCACTATTCATCTCACTCATTCACGAACCGAATCACGAATTCAATTCACACTTCGTTGGGACTACGACCCGGGAAATACATACTTCACTTGTGTTTCTTTGGACTACAAATATACATACATCAAATTTTTGGCGCCGCTGCCGGGGAAGTGTGTTAAGAATTTTGTATTCGCGTTTATTGATTTGTGTTTTGAAAAACCTTCCCCGTAAATATATCATTTTTATTTTTGTAAATATTTTCATATTAAAAAAAAAGAAAAAAAAAAGAAAAAAAGAAAGAAAAAAAGAAAGAAAAAAAATTACAAAATACAAAAATCCAAAAATATTATCTTTCAATTTTTTCTTAAATATATAAAATCCAAAAACATTTTCTTTTCAAAATTTCTTGTGTTTTTATTCTATCTTCATTTATTTTTCATAAAAACCCAAAAAAATATTTTCTTTTTCAAAATTTATTTTTATTTTTAATTTCATTTTCCATCTATCTTAATTTGTTTTTCCAATTATAAAAATCCAAAAATATTTTTCTTTTTTTCTTATTATCTTTTTATATTTAAAATCCAAAAAGAATCTTCGTATCCTCTTTATGTTTAATTCTTATCTCTTTACCCTCTCATATCGTTTAATTTTTATCTTCTTATCCTCTTGACCGATAATTCTTATCTTCTTTACCCTCTCGACGTTTAATTCTTTACGATGATTGGTTTTCCATCGTCTCATCCCCATGATCCACGGACCATGGAGGATTTCTATCGTCCTACGTTAATCGGTAGAGGAGGACCGATTACTCCGTCATCAGTTCCGAGAACCGATTTCACTTTGAAAAATCATATGGTTCGACTGATCCGGCAAAATTGCCAATTTCACGGATTTCGAGATGA
Organism: Artemisia annua; assembly: GCA_014162995.1. NCBI lineage: Eukaryota > Viridiplantae > Streptophyta > Magnoliopsida > Asterales > Asteraceae > Artemisia > Artemisia annua. The sequence continues at coordinate 7,904 of LBNU01035521.1, forward strand.
GGATGCTAATGAACACTTAAACAAATTCTTATCCATCACTCAATCCATAAAACAAAAAGGAGTTTCCCTTGATAGCATCCGTTTGAATCTCTTCCCATTCTCTTTATCCGACGATGCTGAAAATTGGTTTTATTCTCTTAAAACTCATTCTATTCATACTTGGGAAGAGATGTTCCTCAAGTTTCTCTCAAAATACTTTCCCTATTCTCGAACGGTGCAGCTTAGGAAAGACATTCGAAATTTCCAGCAATTGCCCAAGGAATCAGTATTTGAAGCTTGGGAACGATTCAAATATTTGTTACAGAAATGTCCTGATCACAAAATTTTGCTTCTTGATCAAATCCTAATCTTTTATAATGGCATAACTCCGATTGATCGAGACAAAATTATGTTGGCAGCCGGTGGAAATATCATGCGGAAAACTCCACAAGAGGCTTATGATTTGATCGAGAATATGACACAACATCATTACCAGTGGGACGCTGAAGTTCAGTATGACTCTACCACTATGATGAGTGATCATTATTCCGAGAAAATTTCCGTTATGAGTACACAAATTGAGGTCCTTGGCAAGCAAGTCAATTATATCAATCACAATTATCTATCTCAGCCAGGACCAGGTCTTCCCTTCACCAAAAACTTTACATACTCCGATGAAAGTGAGAGTGATGATGACGAGCCGTCAGAAGAAATCAACTCTAAGATCGATCCACTCATTAAGGAATCATCAGATACCTTGTCAATGGGGGACAAGGAAGTCGACGTCAATCCTCTTGAGGAAATTGATGAACTTGTTCCAATCCCAAGGGTATCCGAGAAACCTTTCGATTCAATTTCATTTGATATGACTATCACTAATCCTTTGTTTGATTTCGATTCTGAATTTACTCTTAAACCAGATAATCCAATTTTCGACATTCAAAATAGTGATGAGTCCGATATGGAACCCGAGCTTAAAGATATAAATCATAAGAGTGATTCTTCTTCTTGTCTTGAGGAGTTCGCCGGTGAACTCGCTCCCATCATATCTCCTCCGGAGTATGATCATTCTAAGGATTCGGATCCTGAAAAATTGCTTCTTAATGACATCATCCCGACTCTCCTCCCGATGTGTTTCAAAAGAGCTTTAACGATAAAATTCAAGTTAATGATAATGTGAAATGTGCTTTTGAAAATGAAGATTTTATTATGATAATTATCAAAATCTTTCTTCCCTTTTTCACATTTGATGTGACTTCTCATCTCCTTCACTCCACCGGGTGTCCGTTGCAGTGTTGATTCTCCACTTGCTCCCCCAAGGACAATTAAATTCGGGGAGAGTCAAGCTATACGACTCGATAAATAAACAAGCGCTTCTCGGGAGGCAACCCGTGTTATCTATCTATCTATCTTTATTTCTTTTTTTATTTTCTAGTAAGTGTGATGTGGTATTCGGATTAGTGTGGGGGAGTGCTTCTCTCCATGTTGTGTTTTGTGGAATTCTCGTTTTTGCTTGAAGGATTCCCTATGATCGTAAAGACCTCCGTGCTTGTTTTCAAACCCTCCAATCACTCGGTCTTCGATCATTTGTATTGATTATATCTTGGGATATCCTTTATAATATGTGCTTATTTGATATAGATTTACCTTTTCACACTTGGAATTTCAAGCATTTGCCTTTTTCGTTCTTAAGTGTGGGGGTAACACCCGATATTTTTGAACATTAAGGACAATGTTCGGTTCTAAGTGTGGGGGGGATTTCTATCGAAATTTTCAAACCCTTGTTTTGCCTAGTACTCACGCAACCCCGTTTTTCCACCAAATTTTAAAATTTTTAGTCACCTTTTATTTAAAAAAAAAAAAANACCTCCGTGCTTGTTTTCAAACCCTCCAATCACTCGGTCTTCGATCATTTGTATTGATTATATCTTGGGATATCCTTTATAATATGTGCTTATTTGATATAGATTTACCTTTTCACACTTGGAATTTCAAGCATTTGCCTTTTTCGTTCCTAAGTGTGGGGGTAACACCCGACATTTTTGAACATTGAGGACAATGTTCGGTTCTAAGTGTGGGGGGGATTTCTATTGAAATTTTCAAAAATTATTTTCAAACCCTTGTTTTGCCTAGTACTTAAGCAACCCCGTTTTTCCTCAAAAAAAATGAATGAATGAGAAAAACGAAAAAAAATGTGCAAAAATATAATAAGTTTTGACACCATGTTTGACTTTCCGCTGGCGAGAGTAAGAATAAAAATTTTGACTTGATCTGGGCATGTTGAGCCCTAGCTTGTCTCCCTTAACCAGTATAATCTTAATATTCGATTATCGGCTAAGCATTCGCGGATCTCATTATTTGAGATTTTAAATTTGCGAAGAACGCGAAATGATAGAGTTTATTTTGAAGTTAGATGCTAAGCATGGAGTAGTCGGTTCTCTTTAGAGCTCATCGAAGGTACTTGTGGCTTTTTGCTCCCACAAAATTGTTTCACCCTATATATTGTGTAAAATAATTAAAGATGTTAGGTTTTGGCGATACTTAGTTTTTGGTTCTTGTCAAAAGGATCTTTGCCTATGAGAGTTGGGTACACATCAAGGTACTGCCAGTGTTACGGTGTAATAGACTATCAATAGACTATCACATCTTGCCGGCTCGCAACCGATGTTGGGATTGTTATAAAAGTCGTAGGACTTGGGGTTTGGCAACTAATGAATGTACGAATAAATAAAGAACATAATCCAAAGTGTTGGGAATTTTGCTAAGAGATAATTCTGCTGAAGAATCTGCTGATGGAATCTGCTGAAGCTAACATTTCTGCTGAAGCTATAGATGGTTTCTGCTGACATAGTGTTTCTGTTGATATTATATTTCTACGGATTTAGTGAATCCGTATATTTAGTATTTGTTTGTTAGGATATGCATGAGCTATTTTAGGTAGTGATATGCATTGATATTTTTATTTATTATGTAATTAGGGTTCCTTGTCTATAAAAGGAACAGATGATCATTGTATTATTTACGCATTCATAAACACTTTAGAGAAAACCTTTTATTAGATCCATAGAGGATCATTATTATTAGTGAAAAACCTTGTTGGTAACTTTGATTGTGTTCTTTATCATTATTCCGCTGTGCAATCAATCATTGTTATTATATCCTAGATTGGGCTTGATCTTGGTTCTACAATTGGTATCAGAGCGGGTGGCTCTTGATATCTAGGATCTAAAAGGTTTTACTGTTGTCGATGAAAAGCAAATTCAAGGTGTCGTATTCTGCTGCTGTGACGTTTTTGGTAACCAAGAATAATGAAACCAATGAACTCCTAATTGATGTGGCGACAAAAGTTATATTGCATAATTATTTAATATCTCGTACTGATCTTTATTATTGAGTATCGGTGGTATATTAAATACATTGGTCGAATTTAATCCTTCTAAACTAATGGGTGAATTAAATTGGTTAGTGACCATTAATTAATCGAGAGTCAGAGAAGGTGATTGTCGTCTTTTGCAATTTGGATATTGAATTGGTAATTAATTCTGATTGGTCAATTTAATGTTTCATCAAACGTGGTACATCATTATGGGATTTATAGCAGTGGGCTGATTATTCATGGTCATTATTGCTATTTGTTTTTACTTTGTACTGATTGGCTGCATTAAGTGGGGTTTTTGAATATTAAAACATATTGTGGTGGATGTATTGGTTAATTGTTTCTTTGATCTGATTGGTGTTGATCACATGGGTCGTCGGTGATATTGCAAAAGTATTACGAGGAAGTGGATTTGGTTTTTATTAATTTAGTATCAAGTTATTCATACTCAAGATCTGGTCGTTATTTTTATTGATTGTGGGTTCAGCGAAAAGCATTCTTTGATAGATCGAATTTATTTATTCAAGTGGAGCAGAATTGTTGGCGTTTTGTGATAACCTCGTACTGTTGATTTAATTGTGTTTTTCATATACAGCACAATTTATATATTTATTCGGATAAAAGTTAGTGCGTGGGGTCGTTGTTAAATTTCATAAATTGCTTTTGGAGATCTGATTATGTTATTTCGGTTGTTGATAAGTCAAGTCAAATTGGTTGGTTAGTGAATGTGGTATTCAAGATTCAAGGATAGCGATTGGTTGTTGTTGCTGCTGTTTTGAGAATCACGAGGGTCGGTGGTTTGGACATGGCATGTTTTGATTATTGATATTGCTACCTTTAATTTATTTGATGCTTCGTACATAACGACAAAGGTGTGTATATTGGTTTTGGTGAAAGGGCATTTGTTGGTTGTCTTCAACTGTTTAATACGAGGTTTGACTACTACTGCTGGTTCAGTTTTTGTTTCTGCGGATAAGTTCAGTCTGCTTAGTCTAGGGATGGCAACGGGTCGGGTTTGGGTCGGGTTTTAGTGAACCCGTACCCGTACCCGTTTATGAAATCCATACCCAAACCCGCCCCAAAACCCGATGGGTACCCGTTTATAAAATCCATCGGTTTTTCGGGTTTTCCCCGCGGGTTTCGGTTATCCCCAATTGAATATTATATGGACAAAATGGCGGTATTAATATTAAGTCACACTAAAATCCACCGAAAAAACAAAGGAAAACACCATAATATATTCATTTTTTTTAAGTTAAAGAAAATGAATATCGTATCAAACGATTTAACCCATTTGGATAATTCATGTACATAATAAAATATGTTATTTAATTGAGATACGTATATAAAAAAATATAATGGAAGAAATTATATATAATGTGTATATATTCTAGTTAATTATAATATCAATAAAGCGGATATAGATTCGGGTAAGCGGATACGGGTACGGGTACGGGTAATCGGGCGGGTATTACCCGTACCCAAACCCGTACCCGGCTAAAAAATTATATCAATACCCAAACCCGCATCCAAACCCGCCAACGAACCCGGCCCAACCGGTTCGGGTTTCGGTTTTCCCCTTCGGTTTCGGGTGCTTTTGCCATCCCTAGCTTAGTCATTGTTCCTACTGATTACATTTCTGCTGATCTCACTCATTCCTACTAATTTCACTCATTCCTGTTGATCGATTCTGCTGTTCAGTAAAAAAAATGGCAGAATTTGATAATGAAAGGGATGGTGCAATGTTTCCTTATTTGATGGATTATGAGTACAAGGTCTTGGCTAAGAAAATGGAACACTGGATCACGAACAATGATATAAATATCTGGAAGGTGATCCAAAATGGCAACAGTCCGAAAAGGACTGGCAGTGATCGCGATGGAAATCTCTTTATTCTTCCTCCAACGACGGCAGCTGAACACATTGCTGTCCAAAGGGAATCAAAGGCAAGAACTACCTTGCTTAAATCTATTCCTTTTGATCATGTAGCAGCTTTCAATTATATGGTTGATGCAAGTGCTATATGGGAGGCAATCAAAGCAAGGTATGGAGGAAAGGCTGAATCCAAGCAGATGAGCAAGGAAGCTTGTACTATAGGTGTTGAAACTATATAGACCTTGATAGATCTAAGAGCCTGAAGTAGATCGTTAGTATAGCCAATGTAATCACTAGCTAACTAATAGAGAATCCCTAAAGCTTGTATTTTAGAAGCGGAAACAAATACAAACTATGAACAGTAAATACTAAGAACAGTTGATCCTCTATGGATCTCATCTTTATATGATAAAACTTGGTTTCTTAAAATGTACATTGAACATAAACTGTGTTCCTTTTATAGCAAGGAACCCTAACCCTAATCCGTTTCTCAAGAAACGTATCTCTAAATAATATCATTATCTCTTACTATAATATCTCATGCATATCCAACTACTATACATAATATGCGGCTAAACACTATCCGCAGAAACTAAATTGCTGATCTATATCTTCAGCAGTAACTACTCTTCAGCAGTACATTGTCTTCAGCAGATTCCTTCTCATAGTAACCATCAGTAGAATCTCTACTTAGTAGAATTCCAACATCCTCCCTAATCTTGAATTGACCTGGGTAAGTCAAGATTTCTTGATAGATCATAAGCTCAGAGGATTGACTTCGGAACATCAGCAGCAAAGAACCAAAAACTTGACATCTCTATGATGATAAACCTGAACCACAGATCTTTGCAGCACACATATGACAGGAGATACATCAAAACATATAAGTTTCATACTATTCTCATCACATCAGCGTGTGTTAACTCTCGTGAGAGGTGAATCACTGAAAATAATGGATTTGATGTCTCTTTACCAATAGCCATCACTACTGGAGTAGCCAAATGTTTAAGTTCGAAAAACTATGGTACATTGATAACCATATGATTTTTAGTAAATCATCAACTATAACGGATTTGAGTTGTCTTTACCTGTAGCCGTTTGCTCAGACTAGCCAATTCTTAAAGGAAGTATCCTTGGTGAATTGAAAACCAATATG
>LBNU01035523.1:0-54253 GCA_014162995.1 Artemisia annua
CATATAAACTAGTGAATCGACGTTAAACAACACACTTTTTTTTTCAATACAAACTTTATCGATATTTATTTATATATGGTCACACCTAGTATTTATAGTATTATTACAATGATAACATAAAGTTTTGACAAAGATTATTTAAAGTTTTGGAAAAGAACGATTTGGAAAAAATGAATTTATGTGGATTGTGCGCCTTCCGATCAATTTTTCCTCATTGATCAAATTGGAAGGATGTTCTTTTTCTTATTGTCGTTCAAGATAAAATAGTGTACTGTTTTCTTTTTTCTTTTCTTTTTTTCCTTATATTACACCACATTGGTGGTTTAAAGTAGATATGTCAACACCAGTTATATAGTTTGCATATACTAAACTTGCATTGTAATTTATGATATCGATCCTTTGATTGCAAAGATTTTGTGTATACAACTATTTTTGTATTCCAAATTTCATGGTTATAATTGTAGGATATATTACCATGGGCAAATTAAAAAGAAGTATTAGACAACGGTAATTGATATACACAAAACACATAACGTAGTTGAATAGTTCTGCACTTAGAAATTGAAAAGGATGTATAAAGATTGTTAATACATTTGTGTATGACATTAACTGGTCTTGGCAAACATATCTACAATGATAAGTTCCATTTTCGGTAACATGATTTCATTTAGTGCATTGTACAAATGTTAATTTAATCAAAAAAACTTTTAGGATGAAATAAAGAACATGGGTAATCAGTCGCTTAGTCCATCTCAATTTACAAACAAGTATGATACTTGAAAGTTATCCAAATGTAAATCGATATCATGCATGAGTGAGTGATCAATAACGTAAATTTGTTGTGATCCTAATCCGAAGAACTGCTGCCACCACCCTCATCATCACCACCAGCGAGTTCCTCTCCAAGTGCTACTCCAAGTAATGCCGCACCGACTCCAGCTCCAAAATCAAGCAAAGTTCCTCCAATGCCTTTGTTCTTTTTCTTTTTCTTCTTCTTCTTGTCTTTTTTGTCCTTGTGGTCTTTGTCCTTATGGTCTTTGTCTTTGTCCTTGTTCTCTTTGTCCTTTTTCTCCTTTCCATCGCCATAGTACTCGTTTCCATAAAATTCTTTTTCTTATTGTCGTTCAAGATAAAATAGTGTACTGTTTTCTTTTTTCTTTTCTTTTTTTCCTTATATTACACCACATTGGTGGTTTAAGGTAGATATGTCAACACCAGTTATATAGTTTGCATATACTAAACTTGCATTGTAATTTATGATATCGATCCTTTGATTGCAAAGATTTTGTGTATACAACTATTTTTGTATTCCAAATTTCATGGTTATAATTGTAGGATATATTACCATGGGCAAATTAAAAAGAAGTATTAGACAACGGTAATTGATATACACAAAACACATAGCGTAGTTGAATAGTTCTGCACTTAGAAATTGAAAAGGATGTATAAAGATTGTTAATACATTTGTGTATGACATTTACTGGTCTTGGCAAACATATCTACAATGATAAGTTCCATTTTCGGTAACATGATTTCATTTAGTGCATTGTACAAATGTTAATTTAATCAAAAAAAACTTTTAGGATGAAATAAAGAACATGGGTAATCAGTCGCTTAATGGTTTTTGTCCATCTCAATTTACAAACAAGTATGATACTTGAAAGTTATCCAAATGTAAATCGATATCATGCATGAGTGAGTGATCAATAACGTAAATTTGTTGTGATCCTAATCCGAAGAACTGCTGCCACCACCCTCATCATCACCACCAGCGAGTTCCTCTCCAAGTGCTACTCCAAGTAATGCCGCACCGACTCCAGCTCCAAAATCAAGCAAAGTTCCTCCAATGCCTTTGTTCTTTTTCTTTTTCTTCTTCTTCTTGTCTTTTTTGTCCTTGTGGTCTTTGTCCTTATGGTCTTTGTCTTTGTCCTTGTGCTCTTTGTCCTTTTTCTCCTTTCCATCGCCATAGTACTCGTTTCCATAAGGNGCATACTTTCACTTTAGCCCTTGCACTTCTATCATCCTTTCATTATGCTGCATAACATAGACTCCTTTGTATTTAAGAATAGAAAGTTGTCATAACTAACCCTTGGACTTATAATGACCAAAAGTTACATATGACTTCTTAACATTCTTTTTCTTATTGTCGTTCAAGATAAAATAGTGTACTGTTTTCTTTTTTCTTTTCTTTTTTTCCTTATATTACACCACATTGGTGGTTTAAAGTAGATATGTCAACACCAGTTATATAGTTTGCATATACTAAACTTGCATTGTAATTTATGATATCGATCCTTTGATTGCAAAGATTTTGTGTATACAACTATTTTTGTATTCCAAATTTCATGGTTATAATTGTAGGATATATTACCATGGGCAAATTAAAAAGAAGTATTAGACAACGGTAATTGATATACACAAAACACATAACGTAGTTGAATAGTTCTGCACTTAGAAATTGAAAAGGATGTATAAAGATTGTTAATACATTTGTGTATGACATTAACTGGTCTTGGCAAACATATCTACAATGATAAGTTCCATTTTCGGTAACATGATTTCATTTAGTGCATTGTACAAATGTTAATTTAATCAAAAAAACTTTTAGGATGAAATAAAGAACATGGGTAATCAGTCGCTTAGTCCATCTCAATTTACAAACAAGTATGATACTTGAAAGTTATCCAAATGTAAATCGATATCATGCATGAGTGAGTGATCAATAACGTAAATTTGTTGTGATCCTAATCCGAAGAACTGCTGCCACCACCCTCATCATCACCACCAGCGAGTTCCTCTCCAAGTGCTACTCCAAGTAATGCCGCACCGACTCCAGCTCCAAAATCAAGCAAAGTTCCTCCAATGCCTTTGTTCTTTTTCTTTTTCTTCTTCTTCTTGTCTTTTTTGTCCTTGTGGTCTTTGTCCTTATGGTCTTTGTCTTTGTCCTTGTTCTCTTTGTCCTTTTTCTCCTTTCCATCGCCATAGTACTCGTTTCCATAAGGTGGTTGCCCGGGTTGAGCTGGTGGGTATGCGCCATTTGGTGGGTAAGGCTGGCTTCCGGGTGGATATTGGTTTGCATATGGACCATTTGGCGGTGGCTGGTTTGGGTATGGTCCATTAGGTGGCTGAGCCATTGTGCCAACTATACTAGACCTAATAGAATTTTTGGGTTCGTATTTTCTTCCTTATTTCTAGTGGGAATCAGTTTTTTGGGTTGAGATAAATAGGAGAAAATTGTGAACTAGAGACAAGTTAGGAGAATCGTATAATGGATAGAAAGACCCTCATTTTACTCCCTCCCTCTCATAGTATGATGCATATATCTTTCCACCATTGAATCCGGTAGGTCGAGGAGATTCGGTAATAGATTTTAGGTCGTGTCAAACTTAGAAATTCATAAATGTAAAAATATTGTGTAGCTGAATATGTCACAACTATGATGACAAAAAAAATATATATATATCAACTCAGTATTACATTTTTTTTTTTGTAAAGCATGTTATTTCAATAACAAAGGGTCTAATATTGCCGATTTAAATTGTAATGTAACGCAAAATAATGAATATTACCAACTCTCACGAGTCGCAACATAAAGCACAAATGAATGAATCATTTATGCTATAGTAGACATAATAGTTTTAAAAAACAATAATCAAATGTTTTAATTTAAGAATAAGTAGTGAATAACTAATTAACCTGAAGACTAATTGGATATTAAGACAGCAGGGCAGAAGAAAAGACAGCTTTGTCAATACACTTTTTTTTTTGTCGGTTTACGACTTTTTGGCCGACTAATCAACAAGATCCAATTTACAAATTTCATTTAACCTATTTAATACATTTGCGTTTTAAATGACGTCTAGGGCCAAACTTACTCTTTCTAATCCTACTCATACATTGTACCGCAAAAATGTGCCCCGCAGTTTGATTTATAACTACACATCCACAATGTATAACACCATCACCGGAAAGTCATAAACCCTCACTATCCCACAGCGTGAGAACAAAGAAAACAAGTTCTTGCAGTCATCATGAACACTACCCTTGTGATACTACAGGAAATTTCCACATGGTTGATAAACATGGAAAGATGTTGCATTTTCAAGTAAAATATACATATTTACATATCCATTAATCCATAAGAAACTAACCTCATGTACAAGTTTAATTACGCAGCTACTACATACATACATCATGGTTCGTCAGGATACGGTTCATCTGATGGATTCAAGAAATTGTGACATTCCACCACGGTCATATCGCCACCAGCTACTGGATCAAACTCACATCGGTAGAAGCTGCAAAATGAAGTTTTAAGCTTGTGTAAATTGCTAAGTTAGATTATCTAGTGAGTTTTTTATTGCAATTATATATAGTCTATATCTACATGCATGTAGTCATTCTTATATATTACCTCCCATCCATGCCAAGGATTACAATGGTGTTCTCGTGACCAAAACCAACAACATACTGCAAACCTTCATTTAAATGAAGACGAGCCACTGACCATTCTGAACTGAAATATTTTGGTAGTACACCTGCAAGATTTTGAACATAAATGTCTGTTAATGCCAGTAATTATAAGGGAGTGTTTGGATTTTGATACTGATTCTTGTGAATATGGATAAGTATATCTGATTCTTATCAGTTAGATGCCAAATACTTATTTACACATACCGCCTGCAACAATCTGATTATCAAGAGGTACAACATACAATAATTTAACTCCCCCTTTCTTATAGCACAGTTAAGAGACTTTAACTCCCCATGTAACGAGATGCGTCTTTTTGACAAGCATGCCCCATTTAGAGATTTTATGTTAATAATTTCATAAATAATTAAAATTTGTGAAACACTCAAACAGCTGACAATTACAACTTCAAACAACAAAACACACCCCATGCTCTATCTCTGACAATGTATTTGTTACGGCTAATAAATGATTCCAAATTTCCAATCATTCAAATACAAATTCTCACCTACTTTCAAAATGCATATCCAACACCCACTAAATGACTAGTGATGTATGATTCAAGTTTGTCTACTGTAATAATATGTATTTCAACTCCCAAGGGAATCATTTTTTTCTATCTCATCAGCAATTATAGCGAATGTAAATTACTTAGAAATCAAAATGCACATTTGAAATGGTAGGATACCTTTCATAAATGACAAATGTGAAACGACCGGTGGGGATCCAATATTTTGCCCTGCTGATCTTTCAATTGCCAAAGCTCCAGAATCAACCTTTAGGTTAAAAACATGAATAGTTCCCTTATCACTTGAAACAGCTAGTCTTTCGGCAGTCGTAGAGAAAGCAAGGCTGTAGATGTCTGCTCTCTCTGCACCTCTTCTAACCTGCATTCGATATGCAATAATCAGTTTTAAAGACAAACATGAATCCATAGTACCTATAACAATATACCTCCCACATGATTGCAAAACACTAATCTTTGATTAATAAGATTGACAGTGTGACCGTGGATGCAGATCATTTCTGGACCAAACCATGTAAATTTCATTGATCCAAATTGGACACGACAACATAATATACCTAACCCTTTCTATAGAAAAATAATTTCACTATAGTCTCCTAATCCCAAAACAAAATCATTACATTATGAACACAGAAAACTGCAAAAAGATACGAGCTATTCACATGCAACGCATTTTTTTAACTATTTAATAAAACAGTTGCCATTTCACACCCGAAGTAAGCTATTTGTTGCATTAACTGGAAAGAAGGTATGTATGTTGCATGTAATGGTTACAAAAAATGGTAAGCATGTTGCACTAAGTGTTTACAAATTGCATATTTTGGTAAGAAACGTAACTACGTTGAGTTTAATAATAAAAAGGGAATGCAGTATGCTGTGATATTGTTAAAAGGTAAACAGTAATTTGCTTTACCTTGCAGTTCACCCTTCTTAAAAGACTAATACTAACAAGGAAAAATCGCACAAAAGTGCAAGTGTGCAACTTACTTCCACCTTTCTATTAATGGATATGACATACTTTTCTTTCATTTTATTACTATCCATTCCATTTCTCATTGGTTCAAGTAACTCCGGACTCGGCACCACTTTTTGTGTTTCAAGACATGTAAGCACCACATGGATTTTTTTAACAAAATCAATTGTTTTTTTTACATTATGTTGATTTTAAAAGTTTTTAATAAACTTCCAGTTTCCTAAACGTGTTTTTTCTTACCTAAAAAATTACGAAATAGAAGCAAAAAAGGTTGAGGGGCTAAACGCCTAAACCATTGCAAATAAGTTTAAGGGTTAAACCAAAGTTGAATTCATATTTACGTGGCAAAATTTGGAAACGGAGGACTCAAATTATGGCTGTCACATCATTGTATCATTTGCAAACTTACACAAACACAGTTGTCTACTTGTCTGTCCCATGCTAAGTAAACAGCATGAAATGCTATCATATTACATAATGCGATAACATGTATGTATTATACATCTGTAAAAGGTGACAGGACATTACTTACATACATAAAAGTATCCGTAAATATACATGTTCGGTATCTATTGTTAATAGTATTTAATCCTAGCAAATTCCTAATAACCTAAACCCCACAATACAACGTGAACTGCTTCATTATCTTTTCTCAAAAGGCAGTGGATCTTATCTTAAAAGAAGTGGAAAAGCAAAAGGCGTCGTGGCAAATGCATGCTAGCATTGTCTGCATTGAAGAACTGTAGATCATTGGATGGGTATGCCGTATGCGTCATACAGCCAAGCATCTAATGAAAGTTTACCAAAAATCGTTCAAGAACAAGGGAAAATGGGTAGCAAGAATGACAAAGTTGATAGCCTTAATGGTCCTCAAGATCATACATACACAATCATTTGAATGTTGGTGTATTTCTTACAAAAGTTAAAATAAAGCCAAGAACATTATGTCTTTATTTTAGTTGTTCTATTTCCTTTGCTAGGTTTTCCTAGTTTTGGTCGAGACACTTTAGTATTGTTTTTTATTTTAGCTGTTTTAAATATCAGTTGCAACATTTTATTCATAATAGTACGTACTGTTTGATGAAATAAGGGTCCTCTAGTTAATTAAGTTATGACAAAGATAAGTGTGTTGTAGATGGAGCAACAATACAAAATTCCCAAGAAAATAATGAATTAAATATTAACATTATTTGCTAGTGAAATATTTGCTCTTTTTGAGCCTTCAATCAATTGCTAAATAGTGTTAACATTTGAGTCATCTACCTATATGAAATATTTTCTTTCGTGAATATTTTGTATACTTAGCACAATCCGTAAGACACATATCTTCATCACTTGGCTCACCAAACTAAAACTGAAAATTACTTGCAAGAGACGTCAAAATAACTAGATATAATGACATATTATTTGTTTAGCAATCACTCATTTGTAAGAAATCATCAGCATCTACATATTTGTCATTCTCATAAGTCGCCTCTACCCAAATTTCTTAATCTTGAGGATTGTTTGTAAAGTTCTACAGTTCTACTAGATTATTCAGCATATGACACACGTATGCCTCCAAAGATTTACAATTCAACAGCGATAGCAAGCATTTGCTATGAAAACTTTGCTTTTCCAAAACTGTTTTATTGAAGTTATTGAACCCAAGAGGCAATAAATCTTATTTTAAATTCCTTCTTGTCAATAATGACTATCTCTAGTTAACAAGAAATTATAAGACCATGCTACTCGTTTATAACCCCTTATGTTATCCATTTCATCTGCTCCACCTAATTCACCCAAAAACCTCAAAATCTACAGAGTTTCATTATTGCAAAAAGGTGATAGGAATGCTTATAGCATTTACATAAGATCTTCATATGCTTATTCTAGATTTCTAATTACTTAAGTCAATTTAGACCGCATTTCAATGTGCTTTCTCAAAATGATCATTATCAATTAAATTATTAAAAAACCAGTTTCTCAAAACCAGAATAGCTATGCATGTTTACATGTCTCGCCTTGAGTTGAGCAGCTCATTAATTTATTATCCAAATTCAAAATAGCCAGGAAACAACAATCATTATACATCTACCCGAACATTCACAATCGAGTATAGCAATTCCTTAACTAATTATCCAAACCCATAGTATGTTGAAATACAATCCACAATCAATGAACTAACAACCATAATCATATAAATTTCCAGGAGCTTAAGCATCCACATTTCTTAGAGAGTACACTAATATTAATTTCAAGTCAACAAGAACTTAAAAGATTATGCTACCGGTTAATAACATTTACTTATCTTCTCCATTTCATCAGTCCAATCATATTTCCAAAAATTACAATCAATTGAGAAGGTAACAGGAATTCTATTAAATATCACAAAAGACATTCATATGCTTATTCTAAATTTCTAATTACTTAGACCAGTGTACAGAGCATCTTGATGTGCTTTCTCACATAAATAATCAGCTAACCTAACCACTCACTTAAAGCCATCGATGGTTACTCAGTACTCACGATTGAGCATGGCAACTCGTTAACTAATTATCTAAACGCATATCAAGTTCACAACTTCAAACATAAACAATCAACTAAAAACCAAAATCATACAAAATTCAAACGACGGTAACAATAAGAATATATACCTCTTGAAGTAACGAACCATCGAGCGTATTAAAAACCCTTATCAAAGTCCCTTTACTACTTGCAGTAGCAAACAACCTCCCATCATTCGTAAGCGCAACACACACAACTCCCGATTCATGCGCTTTAACAAGCTTCGTGACCCTCCTGCCATAATCCTCCACCCTAACCTCCCCTTTCCTCAACCCCAAACACACCAAAACCATCTCCCCGTCCACATGAGACACCTCACACAAACCGTTCACATTCTCAAAAGTATCAATCTGGTGCAACAGCTTCAAATCAGCAAAATTATACACATAGATCTTCCGAACAAGAACCACAACTATCCTGTCGCGCCTAAGACGAACGGACTTGACTTGGGAGCGAAACGAAAGCTCACCGATGCATCCGCTTTGATGATCATCCCAAATCATGACTTTGTTGGGAGGGTACTGAGGGTGAGGTCCCCCGCCGACTAGAGCGAGGATGTTGCAACGGAAGAGCATTTGGACGAGGGAAATGCCGCCGCCGGGTTCGGGGGTGAAGGTGTGGTGGAAGAGGTGGCGGAAAGGGTGGGAGTTGAAAATGCGGAAACCGGAGGGGAGTCCGGCGGCGAAACAGGTGTAGTCTTGGTTGAATGAGAGGTGTAGGAGGGGGGTTGGGGTTTGTGAGGATGACGTCATTTTGGACTTAGGGTAATTAAGGTAATATATATATAATTCAGATAATAACAATTTTAACAAGTTAATTAATAGAAACAGAGTTACTTGATCCAGCAAAATGAGTCCTAAAAAAAATGATGATGAAACAACCAAATTATGATATAACTATTTTGAAGAGTTACGTACTTGAGAAGATGAAGTAGCCGTCACCAAGGTCAACCACGTACTTGAGAAGATGAGGTGGTCAAAGGTAGTCGACCTGAGATCAACAATTATTACTTGGGTTTAACAAAAAATAGGAAAGACAATGGCAAATTTTGACACGTTATTATTTTCCAAAACTAGTACGAGTATAACAAAAAATGTGCATTAGCTTTACGTAAAACTTGTAAACAATTTGTATGTTTGTGGTATGACTATTACTTAAAAGATTCTAAGAGTACCGTGTGATACCAATAACATTTATTGTTGTGTTATTTCAGTATTTTTTAATAGTATACCAATAACTAAAACACTTTTTTTAGAAAAAAAAATAATAATAATAATTGTTATTGGTAATGTCACAAAACTACACGCTTACTCACAAAACAAAACAAAGGGACGAACAACGCCCGTTGGTAGATTAAATGGGGACGAATGGCGCATAGGGGCTATGCACCAATAACACTTATTCGTGTGTTACTGGTGGACTTTGGGTGATGAATAACAGGTAAAATACCCCATACCATGCACCCTAAGGATAGAGTAGTTCGTATTATCTAAGTGGAGGGTTTGAAAGAGTGTTCATTGACTTTAAAAAGAGTATAAACTTAGGGTGCGTTTGCTATACGGTAATCGGAATGAAGGAATAGTTTCATTCCGAATTAGTTGTTTGGTTAAAAACTTGAAGTCATAAATATAGATATCATTTCCGGATATGAGGATATCCTCCATTCCTTACCAATTAGGTTGGTTTGTAGATCTACCACCGGTCTCACACAATTTCTATGTTTTGTGACTTTATTTGTTTGATACCCAAAGCCTTTAATACTAAACCAAACAACCTAATTGGTTTGTGATACATTAATTCATTCCTATTTTCTTTCTACCCTATTATCAAAGCTATACCGATTGTGATTCATGTTAACGAACCAAACGCATCTTTAGTGTTAACAATAAAAAAAAATGGACAAAAATACACCGTTGGTCCCTAAACTTTCCACAAAGCATCGCCATGCACCCTAAGTTTCTAAAACCGTCGTCATGCGTCCAAACCTTAGGATTTTGAGTCCGATTGCGTCCCTTGACCCATTTGGGTTGGGTCGACGCACGTTTCATGTTCTAGTTTCAGGGGCATAATAGTCCAATCACTATTTAACTATGATCTAACCCAAGCTAAACCCGACAGTCAACTTTAGGGACCAAATGTGAACACTCAACTTAATAATTGACGGGAGTTTAAGTATCACAACGGCAACATAGACAAAATGAGGGACAAACAGTGAAAACAAAGTCATTAATAAAAACCTTGAACGTCTCTTCCATGAGACGCTAGTAACTTTTGTGCTTTAACCAATAAACCCATCCAACCGCCCAAATTTCTCACACATTTACCAATGGAAGATTTCCCTTTGTTGGATGAAGTAATGAAAGATGGTGGTTCACACCGCCTACAAGATCGTATGGGATTGTCTTTTGGTTTTTTGAAAATTGAAACAATCACCCTTCCAACTTCCTAGCATTCATTTCGCACACACTATATTAACCCCTTATGATTCATGAGGTTAGCATCCGAAACAAAGGTAGAAACACAAATAAGTTTGAAAAATGACAGAATCATCTAATGCAGCTTTAGCTAACAATGTTGAGAAAAGGAAAGATAAAAAGCTTGCACAAGCCGTTGCTTGGTATTTTGAAGAAAAAGCAAAGGCTTATGTAAAGAAAAGGATGGAGTGGGACAAATGAAAAACGATGCATGAAAGAAAGATGAAAGACTACAGCGTTAAGGCGTAAAGTCAATCAGGCAAGAAGAAAATGGGAAGATCTTCAACAAGTGGGCATCGAGCATGACAATTCAGAAGTCGACCACGAGGATATCTTGGAAACATTAGACTACGACACTTTACATCTGGCATATGATCCAAAATCATCCACTTAGTTTAATTGTTAGATATGTGTTGTCACTTTATGAGTTTATGTTAATGTTTTGTTATGATCTTCCCTGCAATGCACTTTATTTACTAATAGTTTCGATTATTTATTTATTTATTGGGGCCTTGCAAATGCAGTTTAGAGTTTAGCTTGGGTTAGATCATAGTTAAATAGTGATTGGACTATTATGCCCCTGAAACTAGAACATAAAACGTGCGTTGACCCAGCCCAAATGGGTCAAGGGACGCAATTGGACTCAAAATCCTAAGGTTTGGACGCATGGCGACGATTTTAGAAACTTAGGGTGCATGACGATGCTTTGTGGAAAGTTTAGGGACCAACGGCGTATTTTTGTCAAAAAAAATGATTTAAAAATTGTCTTTTTTAATGGTATACCTTGAGAACATCTACTTGTACCCAGATATATCTCTATTGTCTCTATATATTTGTCTTTCTTTTATCTTGCTTCACATAGTTCACAACAAGTTAGAATTATTTATGAGTATTTTTATGAGTCATCAGCAGTGTTATGAACAAAAGTTACTGTACATGCATTTACGTAAAGGCTTACAAAAAGATAGATACGTGTGAATTTGTCAGTTTGTAGTTTGGCATTACTATTTTCAGATAAGTTTATGAAACTAAAGCCAAACGGTGTATGCAGCAGAATCAGTAACATATATACTGTTCATAAAGATGTGGACCCAAATGAAACAAACCAAATGTAGTTACAAAATCAAACAAAATTTCCTATGAGCGAGTCTCTCAGCCAAAAAAAACATTAATTGTAGAAAAGAGTTAGAATGAGCACAAGTAGCAAGTCACTTAGTTCACTATACACATACCATATTTTGATCCTTCTTTTCTCTACTTGCTTTACGATCATTGTCTCTACGACTATCGTGGAAACGTTACCTGGCTATCCCCGTCCTCTACCTTTCAAACTAGAAACCGGGTATATATGCTCCATTCTGATTTTCTTAAGTACTGTTATTTTTAGCAAAAACTACGTACAAATGTGAAACCCTTGGTACTCTGCTTAGCCAATTGTTAACAATAAAAAAAATGGACAAAAATACACCGTTGGTCCTTAAACTTTTCACAAAGCATCGCCATGCACCCTAAGTTTCTAAAATCGTCGTCATGCGTCCAAACCTTAGGATTTTGAGTCCGATTGCGTCCCTTGACCCATTTGGGTTGGGTCAACGCACGTTTTATGTTCTAGTTTCAGGGGCATAATAGTCCAATCACTATTTAACTATGATCTAACCCAAGCTAAACCCGACAGTCAACTTTATGGACCAAATGTGAACACTCAACTTAATAATTGGCGGGAGTTTAAGTATCACAACGGCACCATAGACAAAATGAGGGACCAACAGTGAAAACAAAGTCATTAATAAAAACCTTGAACGTCTCTTCCTTGAGACGCTAGTAACTTTTGTGCTTTAACCAATAAACCCATCCAACCGCCCAAATTTCTCACACATTTACCAATGGAAGATTTCCCTTTGTTGGATGAAGTAATGAAAGATGGTGGTTCACACCGCCTACAAGATCGTATGGGATTGTCTTTTGGTTTTTTGAAAATTTAAACAATCACCCTTCCAACTTCCTAGCATTCATTTCGCACACACTATATTAACCCCTTATGATTCATGAGGTTAGCATCCGAAACAAAGGTAGAAAGACAAATAAGTTTGAAAAATGGCAGAATCATCTAATGCAGCTTTAGCTAACAATGTTGAGAAAAGGAAAGATAAAAAGCTTGCAGAAGCCGTTGCTTGGTATTTTGAAGAAAAAGCAAAGGCTTATGTAAAGAAAAGGATGGAGTGGGAAGCAAATGAAAAACGATGCATGAAAGAAAGACGAAAGACTACAGCGTTAAGGCGTAAAGTCAATTAGACAAGAAGAAAATGGGAAGATCTTCAACAAGTGGGCATCGAGCATGACAATTCAGAAGTCGACCACGAGGATATCTTGGAAACATTAGACTACGACACTTTACATTTGGCATATGATCCAAAATCATCCACTTAGTTTAATTGTTAGATATGTGTTGTCACTTTATGAGTTTATGTTAATGTTTTGTTATGATCTTCCCTGCAATGCACTTTATTTACTAATAGTTTCGATTATTTATTTATTTATTGGGGCCTTACAAATGCAGTTTAGAGTTTAGCTTGGGTTAGTTAGATCATAGTTAAATAGTGATTGGACTATTATGCCACTGAAACTAGAACATAAAACGTGCGTTGACCCAGCCCAAATGGGTAAAGGGACGCAATTGGACTCAAAATCCTAAGGTTTGAACGCATGGCGACGATTTTAGAAACTTAGGGTGCATGGCGATGCTTTATGGAAAGTTTAGGGACCAACGGCGTATTTTTGTCAAAAAAAAATGCTTTAAAAATTGTCTTTTTTACATTACGGATGCTTTTCCAATGGTATACCTTGAGAACATCTACTTGCATATATATCTCTATTGTCTCTATATCTTTGTCTTTCTTTTATCTTGCTTCACATAGTTCACAACAAGTTAGAATTATTTATGAGTATTTTTATGAGTCATCAGCAGTGTTATGAACAAAAGTTACTGTACATGCATTTACGTAAAGGCTTACAAAAAGATAGATATGTGTGAATTTGTCAGTTTGTAGTTTGGCATTACTATTTTCAGATAAGTTTATGAAACTAAAGCCAAACCGTGTATGCAGCAGAATCAGTAACATATATACTGTTCATAAAGATGTGGACCCAAATGAAACAAACCAAATGTAGTTACAAAATCAAACAAAATTTCCTATGAGCGAGTCTCTCAGCCAAAAAAACATTAATTGTAGCAAAGAGTTAGAATGAGCACAAGTAGCAAGTCACTTAGTTCACTATACACATACCATATTTTGATCCTTCTTTTCTCTACTTGCTTTACGATCATTGTCTCTACGACTATCGTGGATACGTTACCTGGCTATCCCCGTCCTCTACCTTTCAAACTAGAAACCGGGTATATATGCTCCATTCTGATTTTCTTAAGTACTGTTATTTTTAACAAAAACTACGTACAAATGTGAAACCCTTGGTACTCTGCTTAGCCATTAAGCCAAAGGCGCATTTTTTATTTATTTAAAAGTTACAGTATATGCTAATGTATGTACATAGTGGATCAGGTATATTGGAGTTGGAGAAGATGAAACCGTGCAGCTATTTTACTTCTTTGTGGAGTCAGAAGGGAACCCGGAGGAGGATCCTCTCATCATTTGGCTTGCTGGAGGACCTGGTTGTAGCAATCTTCATGCCTTCTTTTTTGAAATTGGTACACGAGGACAATATGCTGAAGACAATGCTTTAATGTAGCATGTTAATTGTTAGGGATAATAATTGCAACAGTTACGTACATGTTCTTATATAGGTCCGCTAAAAATTCTGAATGGAAAGTATATAGATGATGTCCCAGCATTACAAGCGGACCCGAATTCCTGGACAAAGGTACATGTAATTTAATTTTGTGTAAGTTAACCTTGTTGTGCTAATCATATATTGTGATCCAGTCTCTTATGTGGTTTCAAAGTTAGCGAGCATCATATATTTGGATGGCCCGGCATTAACTGGATATTCATACACAACAACGCTAGAAGCTGCTCACTCGAGTGATACGTTATCAGCATCACAAACTACTGAATTTATTAGAAAGGTTACTGGCTGGAAGTTAAATAAGTTTAAGTATGTATTATACTTTTATGGAGGGATTTTTATTGACATACGGTTTCTAAAGATGCAGTTTGTTCAGGATCATCCTAGATTTCTGAAAAATGATATGTATGTTACTGGAATATCTTATTCTGGGATTGTGATTCCAATGATTACGGAGGCGTTATATAAAGGTTTTACATTTCAATTTGTTGCATCATTCTTTTGTATTGCCACAAATGTTTTATCAAGTTAGGCCTCGCATTCTGTTATAACAAGGAAACATTAGTTTGTTTTTTTATCTCTCTTTTCATCATTTTATAGGTAACGAAAAAGGTTTAGAGCCTACTATAAATATTAAGGCAAGTTCATTATGCATACAGTATGTATATTTTGGGCAAGTTCAAGTACCTGAAGTTCAGAACTTGCAGGGATACATGGTGGGGAACCCGTTGACCAATAAACGTAGTGACTTCAACTCTCGGTTTGAATTTGCGTATACAATGGCACTTATATCTAAAGAGTTATTTCAGGTGACCAAAATTTGAATTGCATACGTGATGCATTTCAACACTTCAAAAGTAATTCATTTATTTGATAAAATTATTATTGCAGAAAACAAGGAAAGATTGCAATGGAGAGTATGCAGAAGTTGATGATAAAAACTATCTATGCTTGTTAGGTATCGATGAAGTCAACAAAGTAAGCTTAGTTCATAACTTTTAAGTTAATTGTCATCATGTTTCACTTGTTATCACCTCACCAGCTGATATTCTGCTATGTCTATTGTCAGCGTTTAGTAAACATTAACATATCACAAGTTCTAGAACCTAAATGTAATTCAACAACAACCAATTTGCATGAAAGTGCAAATCCGATAACAATGGAAAACCCGAGATTCCTAGGGGCCAATCCAATTAAAATGGTTGGTGCACAATCTTTTCTCAATGACGCCTCTTGTCAGGTACGTGTATTCATCGTTCTCTTACTGATTTATCGTTCTGTGATTGTGAATATCTAATTTAATATACAATATTATTCTCTCCACAGGCTAACTACTACTATGCGTCACAATGGGCCAATAATAGAAAAGTTATGAAGGCACTTAATGTACGCAAGGTATGTTAAACACACAGTAACAAAAATGGGGAGAAAACTTGCCGTTAAGTTTAGATCATCGTATACAAGCAATAAAAGTTATCTTATGGGTTAATACATATGATTTGATTAGGGAAGGCTGGATGAAACAACGCTATGTAATATGGACATGAAGTACGACTCTGGTAACCGTTCTTTGCCACTATATGAGTTCAATGTCCCCAGTAGTATTGTCTATCACGAAGAGCTAATTAAGCGTAACTGTCGAGCCTTGATATTTAGGTATTATTGCAAGTTCCTTGCCCATGTTTGGCTACCCTATTAGTACTATTTCAGTATATCGACTAATATGTTATTTTATAATGAGCCAGTGGGGATCACGACATGAGTGTTCCGCATATAGGGACACATGACTGGATAAATTCTCTTAATTTGACAATCACAGACAGTAACTGGGATGCATGGTACTCTAGCGGTCAAGTAGCTGGATATAAAACCACCTACGCCCGCAAAAACTATTCTCTAGTATTTGCTACCGTAAAGGTAGAAAAGATTATTGTTTTTATCAATTATATATTTAAGGACATACACACACAGACAGGCACGATCTATTATGTACATAGTTGATGAAATTTTGTGTACTATAATTACAACTTCTGCAGGGAGGAGGTCACACGGTTCCAGAGTACAAGCCTAAAGAATGCTTTGACATGATTAAAAGGTGGTTTGCTCATAAACCTATTTAAACTAGTAGTTCATGCCCCAAATCGTTTGAAGGGTCTGTTCAGAATAAAAATCTCGGTGAGTTATGAGTTGAAGATTGTTGTGGTTGGAAATGATTTCTGTAACCTCGACTAATTAGCATTGGAATCTAATTTAATATTATGTAAACTTATGGTGTTGCAAGGTTTGTAAATTTCTCAAGGCAAAACAATTCTAAGATTAATATGCTAATCATAATATTCCTCATTTTACTAATTTGGCAATACTGTAACCGATTTACTCTAATGAATTATATTTAAATCTAGTAAGAGTCCTTTTAAATTATGAGGTCGTATGTTGTACTAATATAGACATACTGAAAGCAATAAATTAAATAGGATTTAGGAGCATGCTTTGAAAGATCTATTATAACTAGACTCTGCAGACTGATATTGAGAAGAGTAGATATGTAATTTGATCAACAGCTTCAATTGCTAGTACTAGAGTGGGTCGTGAACATAGGCGATCCTCTCATGATGAGACAATGTAAATACTCAAGATAATAGGCTTTCTTGATCAATTATATTTGCCACGTTCTGTGGTTCATAATCAGGTGTTCAACAAAAGATGTCATGTACTTTCATTTTGCAAAAAAAAAGTACAGAACTAGCAAATTTAACCTTTTCAACTTGGGAACCCCATTACGGTACCTAAATGATGTAAATCAATTGAATGATATTTAAGTGAGGTATTATGTGAGTACTAAAACAGGGTAATTACTTTCTTTATATAAACCAATATATTGCTCTAATGCTCTAAAACTGCAAAGCTAGGGCCAGTAAGTCCTACTACAGAGTACTTTTTTGCTAATTAAAGATTCGAGTTGCGCCAATGCCAACTTCATAATTGCAACTTTTTTTCTTCAAATTGTTGATTTAATAGACGTCAACAAAGCACCGAAGTATTTGGTCTAGAAAAATTTACATATCTGGATTTGCTTCCTCTGGTATCACGGTCAACGTAACACTAGTGTTTTTGCTTCTTTTTACGACAACACGTATTGGCCTTCCAACTTTATCCCCCATAATCTCAATCACCTGTCACAAATGCCAACCATCAGCTATCACGAAAGGTTCACAAATGATGTTAAGCTCAAGTTGGCAAAGAATCAATTCGGATAGTATATTATACTGATAACGGGTAAAATAGTTACATCTAGCCAAAAACCACATGTCAAATGGGTCGAACGGATTTAATGGTCAAAAGTCACCTAATACATATTTTAAATGCTTACAACTTCCTTAACGCTCAGTTCTTTAGTTTTAAGTGAAAGGAAATGGAAAAGAATTGGAAAGGGAAAAGAAAGGGAAAAGGAAAGTAAGTGTTAGTGGTTATGTTTTTGAGATAGAGGAAAGGAAAAGGAAAGTAACCATAATCATGTTCTTGAGTGGGAGGAAAAGGAAAATAACTTGGTAAAATTACATATATGCCCTTTAGTTGTGAATGTAAAATGTTTTAAAAGGGGTATATTAGTCTTTACATAATAAAAAGTTCCATTTCCTTTCCCTTTCCTCCCAAAAGTGGGAGGAAGATTTACACACCAAAACTTCCTTCCTATTTCTCTTCCACTTCCCTTTCCTTCCTTAAAAAAAACTGAAGAACACAAAAAAGTATCAATTTCCTTCCCTTTCCACTTCCTTTCTAACTCAAGAACTGAGCGTNATTATAGGCTTTCTTGATCAATTATATTTGCCACGTTCTGTGGTTCTTAATCAGGTGTTCAACAAAAGATGTCATGTACTTTCATTTTGCAAAAAAAAAAGTACAGAACTAGCAAATTTAACCTTTTCAACTTGGGAACCCCATTACGGTACCTAAATGATGTAAATCAATTGAATGATATTTAAGTGAGGTTTTATGTGAGTACTAAAACAGGGTAATTACTTTCTTTATATAAACCAATATATTGCTCTAATGCTCTAAAACTTCAAAGCTAGGGCCAGTAAGTCCTACTACAGAGTACTTTTTTGCTAATTAAAGATTGGAGTTGCGCCAATGCCAACTTCATAATTGCATCTTTTTTTCTTCAAATTGTTGATTTAATAGATGTCAACAAAGCACCGAAGTATTTGGGCTAGAAAAATTTACATATCTGGATTTGCTTCCTCTGGTATCACGGTCAACGTAACACTAGTGTTTTTGCTTCTTTTTACGACAACACGTATTGGCCTTCCAACTTTATCCCCCATAATCTCAATCACCTGTCACAAATGCCAACCATCAGCTATCACGAAAGGTTCACAAATGATGTTAAGCTCAAGTTGGCAAAGAATCAATTCGGATAGTATATTATACTGATAACGGGTAAAATAGTTACATCTAGCCAAAAACCACATGTCAAATGGGTCGAATGGATTTAATGGTCAAAAGTCACCTAATACATATTTTAAATGCTTACAACTTCCTTAAGTCTACTAAACATATTTACCTAGTTTTTTCGAAAAGAAGGACAAGAGGTTGATAGGCCGAAACAATATGATCTGTTTTAACCATCATATTAAATTACCTGTTTGACCCACAACAGTTATCGGGGCACACCTGGCCCCCTACTTTTTGACCTCTAGATTTTAAATACAAAACATCGTAGTACCTGCTTATCTCTCTCTAAGCTGTAACTCTAGTTTCGTTTATCAAAGTGGTCGGTTTTCGAACACCTTAAGACAGTACTTTGTGAATTTGTCTAGTGAACCTTCCCTTCTTACCCCTACTTCTCTAATAAAGAAACATGTGTGACAACTTTAAAGTTTTCTAATAACAGCATTTAACTAACTACTTTTTTTTTCTTAATAAGTTGAATCATACCTCTTTTATGCTTCCAACAGGCTTCCCCTCAAATTCAACAACGACATCTCCTGGACGGAAACCAGCACGTTCAGCAGGGGACCCTGGGCTTACCTGGATAGCAAGGTAACTTACTTATTATACGAGGAAATTGGTAAATTATCATAAATAAGAATATAATGTAGTGACTTTAGCCTTCCAAATTCAGATATTCATTCTCTACTGAAAAGGGAACTTTAGAATTTGATCAGTAATAATGATTCCCAGTACCACATAGTGGTATTGGCTATTTAGATTTTCTGATGATTTAAATTTTGTCTTGTTTCTAAAGTTCAGAGTCACAAACTATAGGGTGCCCGAAGTTTTAGGGTTCTAGCATAGTGCTAGAACATTAACTAAACTCATATATCATACGAGTATATTTGGGTTGAAACAGGACCCATATACCAATCAGCATTTTACGCTAGTTTAGGTAAAAGTTTATGTATATTGAGAATTATACACACTTCACTTCCATAACAAAAGTTGTAGAATTAGAGTGGTTACTATGGAAATGATACGACAATAAGAAGAAGCGTACCATAGGCACAAGAACACCTTTCGTAACATCAGGGAACAAAACATCTTTTTCCTTGAGCTGAGCAACAATCATATCATTGAGATCAAGCATTTTCAGACCAAGCCAAGGTCGAACAACTCTCCTGCAAATCAAGTTTGCAATAATTAACTCAAATATAAAAAGACATGTAGGGTCTTCTAAGTTCTACCCCATGATGTTTGTCAAATTGTGAAATCAAAAAAAAGGGAAAGACAGAAACCTATTCCAAATCTCCATCATCACAAAAAATGAAGATTCAGGCCTAGATTTTAGTTTCCGTAACGGGTGAGCAACTATGACCAACCACCCCCGAGGTTCAGAATCAGATTTTGGTAAAAGACCAAAGAAAACGCAGCTTGAACTACCTATTAACATATTAAAGTTCTATTTACTTATGGTAAACAATGCTTACCCTTTTGTTTTGAAATGCTCCAGAATTTTGGATACAGAGTCCATTGGTACAGAAAAGCTCAATCCATCAGCTGCCAACACCTTCATGATGTTAACACCTATAACTTCACCATCGATATTCACAAGGGGTCCACCGGAGTTACCCTATACCAAAAAAATCACAAAATTAGATTCATTTACAAATTCAAACAGATGAGATAATGATAAGAAAGAAAGTTAAAGTACCGAATTGATAGCACAATCTGTCTGTAAATACTCTCTCCTCATTCCACCAAGACCCAAATCACTGCTCTTACGATCAACACAACTAAAGACAGGCAGAAAAATGTTTGCACAGCAGTTATAAGTTTAATCTTTCCATCACATTGTCCGCCAATAAAAAGTAAAATAATCAACGTAGATTATCGTAAACATAATCATAGAGATTTTTACTTATCTTTACCTTACAATACCAGCTGTGATTGTGTTTTGAAGAGATAGGGGACAGCCCACGGCTACTACCCAATCACCAGGACGTAGTGTACTTGAACACCCGAGTTTTGCAGTGGGGAGTGGAGTTTTAGAATTTATCTTGACAATAGCAATATCAGAATGCAGATCTGCATTCACCACTGTACCCTCAAAACTACGGCCATCTTGTAATGTCACATCAACCTGCAACATAATATAGTAGTGACTTTACCACTGGCACAAGTTTCAAACAGTATGGTTTAGATCACCGTAAGTATTAGGTATTGTTACTCAATGAAAAGGTTATGGTGTCTGCTACTCTGCTCTTTGCAGCCTTGCACAGGAACACAAGCAACAGATACTCATTGCAGACTATGGGGATGTTTGGACGTGCATTTAAAACAATTATATGATATTGAATGATCAATTTTATTTAAAGCAGTTAGTCCGATAGTGTTTTAATGCGTTTCCATTGCTTGAAGTTGTGATAATCAGATAATCAATTCTCCAATTCTTTTTCATTTTATTATTAACAACATTGATAATGTTAAGAGTAAAAAAAGGGGCTAATAAATTAATCTTAGCAAAAATCAATTAATTTACCTCAGGTGTGAAACTGATTATCCAAACCTGGCTATCTAACCCCAAAACAAGCACATAATCGAAATCAAAATCCTCTCATTCAAACAGTTAAAACTGATTATATTAACTTCAAACAAAATAATCAGATAGTCAATTTTCTGTGTGACGTAACCAAACTCCTCATTCTGACTGACTTTAACAACTCATTCCATTTCATCACAGGTGTAAAAATTATAACAGTAACATTTCTAAGAGACTGGCTGGTTGCTTACATAATAACAATAGCAATGAGAATTGCCATCACAAGATTTTTTTTTTTTTTTTTTTTTTTTTAAGTAGATGTAGCTAAGCATGGAAATATGGGCTTACCTTTCCTTTGGATGAAGAAGTGAAGCCTTGAAAATCAACCACCACATGAGCGCACGTCAATATAGTACCATCACCATCTATTATGGTTCCAGATCCAATGCTCTTTCCCACAGTCATCCCATGGAAACCTTCAAACAACTATCATTTGTTTAAAAAGGATACCAAATTCTTCAAGTTGTAATATATAATCTCAAGAACAAACCTTTTGGAACTGAAAGATTGACAACAGCAGGGCCAACTTTAGCAGCTGCATTGGCAATTGTGTCCCGACCTAAACATCCACAACAGGGTTTTGGCGATTCACTAGCCTCTTTAGAGATTGCTCCTTTATTTACATCAGCTGCTGGAGGCGAACTAACACTAAAAAAGGATAAAGAAGGATTTCCTACAAGAATACCATACAGCTAATAAACAAGTGATGATATGATATAATATACTCAGTATAAAATGAATGAAGTGATAGACCGTATACCCAGGGAAGGAATCGGAGAGTTGGGTATAATGTCTGGCAAAATCCAAGGTGAAGATAATGTGTTACGCAGTAGTGCTGGAACGGAAACTTGTATTGATCTATCTACAGTAAGACCATGGAAACATCAGATGTACAATAATACACGGTAAATAGGAACAAGGAACAGAGTCTTGCAATAAAAGATCTCCAAGTTTTAGCTACAGATATCGGTTTCATATTGCTTAGTTCAATTTACCAGACTTATTAAAAAAAGTGAATCAGTCATTATGGATCTTTGCAGTCTTTTTACTGAACAGACAAAGATTAGACCACATGTTCCATCACAGCTAGCTAGATGTTTCTAAATTTTCAGCTTTTTCCTTTATTGTGTTGCACAAAGTTATACTGTTTATAGATTTGATCAAATATATATGTCGTCCTCTACAAGTTCAAAGATTTCAAAATCCTTCTGTTGATTCTTATGACCTGACACGCTTTGTATCTTGTATCTTATCCGCTAACCGAAATGGAAGAAATTTTGAGGTTTTGAACGACTTGACATGACAGTGAAGATGCTAAAAATGATTAAAAAAATTAAAATATCTTATGCAGAAACAAATGTAAAAAAGAAACTCCTGCCACTATACAAAATAAGTAAGCCTCGGTTTCTTCTTCTACAATCCAAATTAGTATCATGTTCATGTAAATTACTACGTGCTTCTTAGACAAAACTCAAAGTACCTATGGAGTAACTAAACCGAGGGATTCATTCTATTGTTCACGTGACCAAATGGGTAATTTAAAAAGTGAAACTGCTTTAGCCTTGCATGACATAGCACGTTTTTCAAGGTCATAGAAACACAAATTTCATTTTAACTAATTTAGCATCAACTTTAAACATACAGAAAACGAGCTATGGCATTATTTTTTCATCTGCTTATTGCAACTTACTTTACAACATAAGCAAATCCAAACAGTATTTCATGAAGTGCTTACCCTCAAAGATATTCACTTATCGAACACCCGACAATTCACTCCAATTGAATAATCAATAAAGGACAAAAAAACTAAAAAAATAAACAATCATCATAACAATAAAATGTAAACCTAATTGTTAAAATAACTAACCAGCAGAATCATTATTAACAAGTTGGTATCCAACTCCTGCTGATCCAGCAATCGCTACCAAACGAATTAATCCATAATCTTTATAAACTTTTCTCTGAAATTTTTATGAAAACAATTAAACCATAACACACACAATTAATACAAGAAATAAATTGTGAAAAATAATCTTACCATGAATTGCCTCATCATTTTTAAGGCAATAAAAATGCAATTTTTCAAAAACCCTAACTAATTAGTAAAACCCTGAATCAACGTGACCAACAAGAAAGGGAAAATTTGGATTTAGTCCCTTCACTTTTACTTTTACCCAGAAACTACCCTTGTTTATCTCCTTTTCTTTTTCTCTCGAAGGTGCGGTTTCTGGGACCAACTTTTTCTAAACGGACCCGGAAAATGTATGTATTTGAGATGTTGTTTAAAAATGCTGTCAAACACATGCTCCTTCCATCCTAAATTAATACTCCATTACTAAAAAATAAAAATAGATAGACAAGTTTGGTCGAGTTTACCAATTTACCTTTTGTTGAAATTAATATACAAATTTTAAAGAAGATATTAATTAATTAGTTAAGAGTATAAGGGCATCTACTATGATAAACTTTTATAAAGGTTTATAATAGTGTCAAGCCATTCTACATCATTAATTCATAAATATTTTTCTTGTTATAAACCTTTCACTACTATGTATAAACTTCTTAAATTTTTTTAAAAATCTCACTTAACACCAATGCATTAAATTTAGAAGAGGTTCAAGATGTTAGACCTTTTCATTCTACATAAGCATGAAACACATTTCCACTATGGTTAACAAAATGATAAACCTCTTCAAAGTTTCTTAGACCTTTCATAAACCATCATAATGGATGCTCTAACTATCATTATCATTATCATTATTAAGAGAGAAAAACA
Source organism: Artemisia annua (assembly GCA_014162995.1). NCBI lineage: Eukaryota > Viridiplantae > Streptophyta > Magnoliopsida > Asterales > Asteraceae > Artemisia > Artemisia annua. The sequence goes on from LBNU01035523.1 coordinate 24,608, forward strand.
ATAATAACTACTCCAACTGTGTGTTTTTTGTCAATAGATAATTATTTTGAGACGGAGGGAGTAAAACATTTTGTAAATATTGTACCAAATACATATGTGTGTGTCAAAAAAATGTTAAATGCATATGTATTTAGGCCCTATTTAGTATATTGGTGTGGAGTGAGGGAATGGGAAGGGGTAACTAAGAAAAACTAAAATGAGGATAATGAGAATGATTTTTATCCGCACATTTTAAATAAAAGGAAAAAATTTAAAGAGATATTTATTTACTTTTATATATGCATCTGAAATATGTGTTTGTAGTTTTTTTTTGACATTCTCATTCTAGTTTTCTAACTTTGTAGAGTGAAAGTTAAAGGTATAATTTGATTTATGGGATTGGGAAAGAATCTATGTGAGTCATCTAAAATTGAAACCCGTTGACTCAAGTGGCATTTGTATGATTATTGGGTGGCTCATAAATAATTGAGTTCTTTACTACGTAGTATAAAATAATTATATTTATTTTAAATTTACCATATTTAATACAAGTAACTACTTTTACACAAAATAAGATATTTTCTTTCTCTTAAAAGTTCTTTTACATCAATACCAATTCCGATTTCGATTCCAAACTTGTTTTTACAACAAACGGGCCCTAAGAACGCCTTATTAAAACTCTCATAAATTTTTGTTCTATTTATAACGAATTTAACAATTAAATGTTCCATGAGTTAAAGATCATTTGAGGACAAAACTTTATTTACATACAAAGGGACTAATCTCCACCATCCATCTTCCCTCCATCTTTATTTGATCTAATGGATGAGATTAATCCCAACAATTTAAAAAACCCACTTTCATCCTTTTTTTTCAAATATTAATATCTTTCAAACCGTTAATCATTAAACGAAAAAAAATATACCGTTACGACGAGCATTTAATTATCTTTCTATAGACAGGCAATTTGATATACTTTCGACAATTTTTTTTTATCGTTTTTTTCACGTTTTTTTTCCTGGCCGAAAAAAATATCACATGTGATATTACATATCACATGTGATATGTAGTATCACATATGAAATATCACATGTGATATTACATATCACATGTGATATTACACTAATATCACATGTGATATTACACATCACATGTGATATTACACTAATATCACATGTGATATGTAATATCACATATGAAATATCACATGTGATATTACATATCACATGTGATATGTAATATCACATGTGATATTTTTTTCGGCCAGGAAAAAAAACGTGAAAAAAACGATTTTTTTTTCTTTTTTCGAAAGTATATCAAATTGTCTGTCTATAGAAAGGTAATTAAATGCTCGTCGCGATGGTGTAATTATTTTCGCTTAACGATTAACGGTTTAAGATATATTTAAATTATAAAAAATGGGTGAAATATTAAAATGCTTTTAATCTCAACCATTAGATCAAATAAAGAGGGAGGGAAGATGGATGGTGGGGATGAGTTATGTGAGGAATGTTTTGTTTCTGAAATAACTCGATTCAATGTTCCATCGGTCTTCAACGTTAACTTTTGAACTACAAAACCAGCCTTTTACCATCAACATCCTTCGTCGCCATTCAACAGTCCTCGAATGATTTTCATTTCGTCGTCTGCTTTTTGTTGAGCTACCTTTCAAATTTCCTTAGACTTCTCAACCGAATTGTCAAAGTTATTAGCATATACGTCGATACTTAAATATTCAACATCATATATATCCTTCATGGAAGGAAAATTCCCTTAAGAGCCTATGTTGGCCTTTAATAATTTGAATCATCAAACATAACCAATCATAAGCATATATGTTTAAGAAATTATCAAAATTTAGTCCATTGTTGTGTTTCAGACATAGCTATTTAACATACACAAAATTCAAAGAACAAAGAACACTTCAATTTGTTAAACACGGGTTTCAGAAAACATGACCATTAAGGTAGGTGTTCAAACAACATTCAAAGTCAGACAGACAAAAAATGTATCAAATACATCGCCATTCAAACTTGATTTTTCCTTTGCAAACATCCGTAGTTATAGCATTGTCATAGAGAACTTAGCAGGGCAAACTGATACCACTGGAAACTCAAATTAGAGGCTTTTGATGCCAAATATAAGACGGACAAGGATAAACGTTGACGGGTAAAAACGTTTACGAAAGGTGATTTTGCTATGGTGCATTCACAAAAGAGAGATTTACTGTCGGCTAAATGTTAAAGAAGAAGAAAAGTCTGTGTCGAATTTTGAAAAATATCAGTAATAACGCCTAAGTGATTGACGTTCGGACTTGATGATATCCAATACCTTCAAAAAGCAGAGAAATGACAAGCATCTTTCTATATTCCACCATGAGATGAAATGGATCGCTTTTATATAACTTTCCATTATTTTGTTTGACAATATCGTACTGCTCAAATATTTGATCCAAAGGATCCCGTCATTTACAATTTGATAGGATACTTGTATATGACAGTAAATTACTTGAAGAGCTCATGTAAAGCATCAACTAAGGCCTAAAAGCAATGTGAATGTCTCAGATGTAGTCACGTCCATGGAATTTGACGGCGATGTGGAAAGGTTGCATAGTAAGAGGTCTACATGGAGAAAAATTATGATTGTCAAGCTTGTGAAGGATCATTTTCATTGTTTGGTTAATCATATAATTCACAAGTGGAGGTAAGTAGTTGCCATGTTTTTAACTATGCATTTCAATAAATTAAATTTCTAGAAACAAAAGAGAGATTTCCAGTTGGCAATTACGAGTTAAAGAAGAAAAAAATCCTTGTCGAATTCTGAAAAAGATCAGCGATAACGCCTATGTAGTTGACCTGCCAACAGAGTTGATGATATCCAATACCTTCAACATCTCGTATCAGGTTAGCTACTACTCTCCTGATGAACTCCTATACCCTGGTGAGAACTCGTGGTCGAGTCCTTTTGAAATTGGGGAGAATGATGGCAGACATAAATTTAAAGCAGATAAGATATAGAGACATGGCAAACCAGGAAGTTACGAATAATGTCCGATTGGAAGTTTTTAAGGGTCTTGTTAACATTTGTCTTGAGGGTATATGTTAAGAAGTACTTAATGATCAAGGTTTTAGCATTACAATCTTGTTAGGATTTAAGAGAGCAGGTCTATAAAGACACCTGGTTATTGATTTATGGAGGTAATTCAATTTAATTCCAATATATGTTTTCTGCTTCTACTTCTTTGTCTAGAATTCTTTATTCCAGCTGTGCTATTTACCTGTTCACATACTTGAGTCGTGAACAAGCGAATCACCCTTGTGCTACTGCAGCATGTCAATATGTTGCATTTAGATATTCTCAAAACAAACCTCTTTTGACTATATAGCTGCTGCATTGACTCAAAACATCCACAGGTTTTGCCCATTCAACAGCTTACTTAAATGACACTTGTACATTCACGTCAGCTGCAGATGTTGAGGTAACACTAGAAAAGTATAGAAGATGGTTTCCTACACGAACATTATACCACTAATCAAAAGAATGATAATATGGTGAAATAAATTATGAATTATTTTGATGAAACATTATACTTGCCTGATTGCCTCATATGAGTATGTTCTGTATTGGATATAAGTTGGGATTTACCAAGTAAAGTTCTACTGTTTCCATATCAAAAATGAAAATGGTACTACTTCTTATGGTTTGTGATATAACACAAACACGCCACTGAAAATTTCTGAATTAAATTTCTAAATTAAGTGATTTGGGTAAGACGAACAAATATAGAAGAACGAGTCACACAACCAGCAGAAAACATAAAATGAATGCTGCAATCAACTGTAAACTATAGGTAGTCTTTCAAATCTCACGAATAACAATTCAATGCAGAAAAAAGATCACCATTCTGTTCAGTCACACTGAAAGTTGATAAATTCAATAACATTGCTTTTTAAGGTAACATTGAATTTGCAGCAAGGGTTAGGTTTTCATAAGTTAATGAAATGATGATGGTTTGAGAGCAAACGGTTTTCATGACTGAGCAACCACGAGACAAGAAGTTTCACCACAACTTAGCCTAAACTACCTCTATACCAACCAAACACTATCCTAAAACTGTTAACTACAGTCCCCAAAACCAACATTGACCATCACAAGCCTATGCCTTGTTTGCCGATTCTAAGGTTTGTAGTCTTATTAGTCTCAGTTGCTGCAGTTCCTGGGCAACAAGACAGTATTAGTGTTGGGTAACAACGCCGAGTCACAATCTGACTTTGATGTCAATGAATGAAAGATTTATGTAAGTACTTGGAGGCCTTCTGCAGTGTTTATGATTGCAAAGGCTTGGTCATTTAATGATGTTAGCCTAAATTCAAACTCGAAAGAGAGCAGGGTAAAAGTCGACTCGGAGCCAAATGTTGGTGGTAAATTTGGTGAAATATCATTTTGATTGTCATTGTATGGATAATCATAATACAAAAAATGTGTGTAAAACAGTGCAATAGCTGTACATTTCAAGGACATTTCATGTTCACTATTCATAAGGTCTGGCCGTTTATTAAGTAATAAAATGTGGACAGGTCAGAGTGCAAAAAGGATTTTATCAGGGTTGAAGCAACTTTGATGAATCACTGTACTTGTTTCGTATATTGAAATAAGGTTGTAACTCTAGAATTTGTAAATTATCAGTAAAATAACCATTTCCGTATTCAAGAACAAAATAAAGACCCCACTAGTCATTATGTAATCACGTGTTATAAAGACATATTTTTTAGATAAACAAACTTTAAAGAACTAATCACATTTCGATGTTAATATACAATCTTTAAGATTAGAAAATGAAATGAATAATACCAGAAAGCCTAACCATAAGTCCTCAGCCATACTCCCATATCAGCTGAACAAAGGAACTTGAAGTACGTGGACGATCCAATCGAACAACATTCAAACTCAGAAAAACAGAAAGTACAGGGAACACATCACCATTCAAACTTTATTCGGTTCCTTTACCAAGCATCCCTGGTAATAGCGTTGTCGTGGAGAACTTAGCATGGCAAATGGATACCACTAGAACTGAAGGCTGGCTCAAATTAGAAGCTTCTAATGCCAAATACAAGGTGGACAACTAGGATAAACATGGAAGGGTAAAAATGTTTATGAAAGGTGACCTTGTTATGGTGCATTAACAAAACGAGAAGATTTCTGGTTGACCTTTACAAGTCAAAGAAGATGAAAATTGGTCCTTATCGAATTTCAGAAAAACATCAGCGATAACGCCTAACATCACCTATCAGGTTGACTACTACGGTACTACCCTCCTGATGAGCTCCTATAGCCTGCTAATACCCATGTTCTAGTCCTTTTGAAACAGGGGAGAATGATTGCAGACATAAATTAGAAGCAGATAAAAAATAAGGGATTTAGAAATAATGTCTGATACTATTTCTTTTAAGGGTCTTGCGAACACTTGCCATGAGAGCACATGTTAAGAAGCATTTAATAATCAATTATGTTTTAGCGAAAAATCACTATATATACTATGTTTAATATTTATTTGGAGGCAATTTAAATTAGTTCCCATATATGTTTTATGTTTCTAATTCTTCCTTCAGAGTTCTTTATTCGACTTTCCTATTTACCTCTTCACAGTCTTTAGTCGTGAACAAACCCACGACTCTTTTGCTACTGCAGCATGTCAATATGTTGCATTTCCATTCTCAAAACAAGTAATAGCCACATTGTCAATCCTGCCCGTCCCAAACATCTGCAACAAGGTTTTGGCCATTCACCAGCGACTTTGAATGATGCATGTATTTACATCATCTGTAGATGTTGAACTAATGCTAGAAAAAGGATAAAAGAGGGTTCCTGCAGATTGCAGGAACTCCATTCAACTGATCAAAAGAGTGACAAAGTATGACGGCACATGTATGTAGTGAAGGCGACTGAGAACTTGTATAATGTCTGTCATATGACTCATACCCCATGGTGAAGATAATTTATGATACAGTTGTGCTAGAATGGGAACTTGTATCGACCATTCGACCAACCAACAATAAGTCCAACGGAAGGTAAATAAGATCATGTAAAGTAGTTATAGAAATCAATGATCTATAAAGGATGTAGTTTATAGGCAGTAACTCAGTAAAGAACAAATAAATTCACCACAGTTGACTTTTGCTGTATTTTTCATAAAAACATAACAACGACAAATATTAATGCTAGAACTTTCTAAATTTCCACCACTGAAACAAAGTGGATTGCATATTGTTTTAAACATCCTTTGATTGTCTTTATCGATATTGTACTGCTCAAATATTTGATCCAAAGTATGTTTTGCATCTTCCAGCAATAGCATAAACGACTTATCTACTGTTATACACATAACCGTAATATAAAGCATACAAGTAAGTAAGTAACAAAGGGCCTATGCTGCATGTTTATGAGATACAGTTATTCAGACAGCTACTAGTGAAATCTGAATTACTTGAAGAGTGCAGGTAAAGCATAAACCAAGGCCTAAAAGCAATATGGCTGTCTCAGATGTAATCACATCCATAGACGACAATGTGAAAAGGGAACATAGTAACACACCTACATATGTGTAATGAAGGATCATTTTGATTGTTTGGCTAATCATGATAGCCAAACGCAGGTATGAAGTTGCCATGTTTTTATTACATTTCCAGAAACAAAATAGATACCAGTTACCATTCCCAAAAGTAATTTACAAAAAATCAACAGACAACGGCATTTTTCAACTTACCTAAGCTAAAACAAGCTTCACAAATTTTTAGAACTGATTACACAATTAAGTTGCATCAACTCAGACACAGACTTGATTAGTTCATCACCAAATAAAATTAACCAGTTTGCTTTGATCCCTCACATTAACAACCAGCATTACCCAATAGCCTAAGTTCATCAGAATTCTAACATAATTGAATATTAAAATAAACACAAACAAACATATAAATATAACACAAACAAAAATTAAAAGTAAAAACCACCATTCTATTTCATAATCAGTAGTTACATAACCATAAGATCCATTAACTAAAACCAACCAACAAAACCAGAAGTTTCACTACAGCTTAACCTAAACCTATTTCCATACCAAACAACCACTATGCCAAAACCCAACAAACTTAAGCCTTCTTTGGTGTTTTCTTTGGTGATGGCTTAGCCTTCTCACCACCATCAGTGACAGTAGACTTCTTAGGCAAGAGCACGGGGTTAATGTTGGGCAACACTCCACCGCTAGCAATAGTAACACCAGATAACAATTTACCCAATTCTTCATCATTCCTCACAGCCAATAGCAAGTGCCTTGGGTTAATCCTTGTCTTCTTGTTGTCTCTTGGTGCGTTTCCGGCCAATTCCAATACCTGCAATTCACACAGAAAGCAAATTAGTAACAATTTCAACAAAATAATTAATTTTTTTATAAAACAAAATTGTTAGCTAATTTCAGTAATGATTTAATTAAAAACAGTAATTGATTATAAATTAACAACGGATACCTAAATTTTATAAGATCTGATTCAAAAACCTAATTAACAACTCATTTCGCTTAAACTAATGAACAAATTTTGAAAAGGAATAACATTTAGATAATTAATAAAAAAACTATTTAAAAACTTATGAACAATTTCACCAGATCTGACAAGTGATTCAATAAATAAAAAACTATTTAAAACCTAATTTTAAATTTTAACAGATCTGAAAGTTAAACTCATTTATACCTCAGCAGCAAGGTATTCGAGAACAGCAGCGAGGTAAATAGGAGCACCAGAACCAGTCCTCTGAGCGTATCTTCCTTTCTTCAAAAACCTCCCAATCCTTCCAACTGGAAACTGAAGCCCTGCTTTCACCGATTTGGTAACCGACTTCTTTCGCTCTCCGGCTCCTTTCCTTCCTCCGGCTCCCTTTGTCTTTCCTGCTTCCATTTCTTCTTTTAAATTTTTTGTTGAGAAGAGAGAGTGTGGTTTGAAATTTGTGAATTTGAAAGTGTGTTTGGTGAGAAATGAGAGGGAAAGAGTGGGGATTTTATAATGTGTGGGTGGGGGAGTGGAAGTTTGACAGGTTGGCGATCCGTGTGAGTGTGTTTTTGTTTTGGCCGTTAGATGGGATTGATGAGATGAAGGGGTGTCATCGGATGGTGGACAGATGTGACATGCTGGCGATCCGTGGGTTGTGATAGTTTAAGTGGGTTTTTATGTGAAATTTTGAATTAATTCATTTTTTTTTAATGCTTTAAGCTAGGGGGTGTTTGTATAAGCTAAGTGTGAGCATTCCGACCGTTTGGACCGGACCGACAAAACCGACTGAACCGACCGAAGGATCAACGGTCTGGTCTCGGTCTGAGATTTTTCATTAATTCGGTCCTTGGTCCGATCCGGTCCGGACCGACCAAAAAACCAAAAAAACTTGCCAAAATCTTGTCTAATTGGACCGGACCGACCGAAGACCGAGCGGACTGAACCGGACCGACCACATTCGGTCCGGTCTCAGTCTATGGTTTTTCCCTAACTCGGTCTTCGGTCCGGTCCGGTCTTGGCCGGTCCGGTCCGGTTTTTGGACCGTGATCACCCCTAGTTTAAGCTTATATGTGGGCTTATGAGTTATTTAATTTCAGCTTATGAAACGTACGGATTTTCCGGCTTATTTGAAGACTTTTGGGCTTATATAAGGCTGTGTTTGTTTTTCACAAAAACATCTGAACCGCCTCTGACTCTTACTCAGTCAGACGCGGTCAGACATGAATGTTGTTTGTTTTTAGTTTGCCAATCAGACGCGGTCAGATGCATATGTCTTACCTGAGTAAGAGTTGGATTTTAGATCTTACCACCTCTTACTCTTGCTATCTCCTTCATCATTTTAAATTGCATCGATGTGCTATGCACTCTGCTATTGTTTGTGGGTTTTTTTTTTTTTTTTTTTTTTTTTTTTTTTTATTTGTGGGTGTAGTTTTTGGTAAGAAAAAGTTGCAGGTTTTTATGAAGGAGATGAAAAGGTGAGAAAAGATAATAAGTACGAAGGAAACACGTGAATCTTGTCAGGACTACATGATATTAGGTTTTAATTTTATATTATTTCAACTTATGACTCTTTTGTATAAAAAGTTAATAACATGGACCTTTGTATTTCTTTTTGTTATCTTTTTAGCAAAGTATAGTTATTTAATATTTGGTTTAGAATAACGAACACAATTACCACTATTTGAATACGGAGTAAATAAAATTGACTTGTATACGGATTTTTTTTTTTTTTTTTTGGTTACGAAATGTACATTTCAAATTTGTTTAATTTTATTTTATATTATTTCAACCTATCTATGACTCTATTTGAATAATTAAATTTGACTTGTTTATGTTTTTATTTTTTAAAATAACTTTTACGGAGTACTTTTAACTTCATAAGTTTCTGTTGTTCATTTCATTTGAAATAAGTGTTAAACGCAACAAGTTATCATTAGATAAACTGACTTGATAATTTAATATATATATTTTTAAAAATGGACAATTAAAATCATTTAGACAATAAACAAACAACATTATTTAATTCAGATTCAGACTTTATAGCCACCTCTTACTGGTAAGATGTGGTAGTCAGATTCAGACCCAGAACATCTTAACGAAACAAACACACCCTAAGTTTATCATATTACGATAATTTTATTTAAACCCACAACTCTCAAAATAAGCCGGGAAATTAGCGCTTATGTAATATAAGTCGAAAAACAAATAAGCTCATAAGCCACATATAAGCTTAAACAAACACCTTCTAATGTTTTCATACAATCATAAACGTGATGAGATCCTCTCACCACGATAACTTGGGTGTTCACGTATTTTTAGTCTTTCATTGTTTATTACTTTTTTTAATCAAATTTTATCTTTTCTTGTTTTAACTGATTAGACCAATCAAATTTTATCTCTCTTACACCTCCTAATTTCACGGGGTTCATCCCCAAGGTAGACTAGAGAGTCATGCCAAGACAGCTTAGCTTACGGTGAGACGCAACTACCTACGGACCTACCTCAACATCCCCGTTTACACGCCTCCAGATGTCACGTTGAGACGCAATTCAATCGGGGTATTCGTCTATTTTGAGTGCGTTAATATTAGGTCGGTGTATTTTCATCTAAGATTATATATAGGGTAAGACCGTAAGCTATAGCATCCCAAAATTTAAAGTTTTAGTTTTGGATATATAATAATGTTTATGAGGTTTTAGAAAGTTATTACAATTAGTATTTAACGAAATAAAGATCTGCAATGCAAATAGTTAACGAGAAAGGACCTTATGGGCTTATAACCTTTAATTGCAAATATTTAACTTTCTTGTCCCACGTGTCATGGTACGTGTAACTAGGGAAAATTTTAGGAGGAAAATTTTCTTACACAACTTCACATGAGGATTGCAAGGGGACTTCTTGGTTTAGACCTCGGGGAATCTGTGTTAATCATATGAAGGAATTCAAGCATCTTTGTTTAGTTCTTTACCAAGGTATGTTCTTGACATAATTAGTTCATGATTATTTATATTATGAATGAATTGGGGGTTTTGGAAAGAATGACCCTTATGATGATTTAGACCATGTTATAATGTTTTTATGGTTATTAGATAACGAGCAAAATAGCCCGCGCGATGCTGCGGTGCGGGATTTTTTTTGACATTATGTTTTTGCGAGAATGTAAATTGTTTTTGTATTTGTTCCGTTAATGCTAGTAACGGTTTTGTGTAAAGGTGATCGACGTACGTTTTTTTAATGAGTGTATTTTGCAATTGTTTAATGGGTGTGTTAAATTTTTTGTAAAATATCAATTGGTCCCTTTTTTTATATCGTTGTCTTTTTATGCATCTTATTTAAGTGTGTGTTAGTGTTAGTGGATATACAACATAAGCATAAGTGACATTTCACCCAAACAACTTACCACAAAAAAACCACCGCCAGCCTCTTTCTCTAATTTGGGTCTTCGCATTTACCAAATCTAACTCCCGAATTATTGAAGCATATGTCCGAATTTGGATTTGTCTGGTACTACTGGATCTAACCTCTGTTTTTAAATTGCATCTAAACCTTTTTTGATTGCTTTCTTGCTGAATTGGTTTATTAGTGAGCTTTTGCTCTGTTACCACAAACTGAAGGAGTGTTTTGATGTTTGGTTTAGTTAGGGACAAATGGCTATATCCTGAATTTTGTTGAGTTTTGTTTGTCTGGGGATATGGTTGTTGTACATAGTGTTGAAGAGAACAAAGTAATTGTTGCACCAAATATAGGGTAGATCAGCGTTGGATAGGAAAGTTATTTTACATTGTTTTTGCGTTGGTGTTATACAAAATAGAGAGCCCAACATCTAGACAACGGCAAACCTACCTTAACATCGTTGGTGCTAACAATTTTAGCTAGTTAACTAAGTCATTGTCCATGACTTTTTCTAGTAGTGCTAAATATTTACATCAGTTACTGTTTTTAGGCTGCACTTTGGTAGTGTGCAGTTAAGTTAAAGTACCAAAAGATGATTGTTGCGGTTTCCACCTTAATTTTTTTTCCCGTCTATGATGAACTCTTCGTGAGAGTGTGCTTGACTGGTTTGTGCCCACATCAGAAGGTATCTCTATCTTTCATCTGGTCTGGCATTCCTTGTATGCCATTGGTGGTGTTGACATTTCAGTAGGAGACAAAGAAGCGGTAAGTTAGTTTTGTTAGAAAATTAGAAGTGCACAATATTGTTTGTCTAGTTTTTAAAGTTAGTCACTGGTGTCTGATTGTTTTTCTTGTAGAGTGTCCTGTTGTGGTTTAATGCCTGTGTGCGTTGTTGGTGAATGATGGTGAGTGAGTAAGTGGCTCTAAACTGCTTGTGAATGTGGGTTGTGGACTTGTGTTATGGTGCATTGTTTTCCAATTTCTGTTAAGAAAAAAGATTTAAAAACTTACAGTATTTTAGATTTATTTTTTTGTTATATATTTTTTAATTTGAAAAGGGTGTACTTTCGGGTGGTAAACAAATTGGTTGAGACTCATTTTTTCCTGGTTGGCTCTTGTCAATAGTGGTCGCTGTCGGAATGTAGTCGGTAGGAGGCAAAAGCTTTGGTGGTGGCAGAGTGGCTGTCAAATATAAATCAGCGTTTTAAGTCACTTTTAATGGATATGCTATGGTGTAAATTTGTTGCATAATATTTTCCTTCTTTACTGAAGCTTGGCCTTACAATTTGTTTGATTTGGATCTGTTATGCCAAAGTCTCATCTAACAAATTCATGATATTGACGCAGGTTGGATTGTAATGAAACTTAAAGGTGCTAGTGCCAACGATCTTTCAAGTGGCTTTTGGAAGTGGCCTGAGCTGAGGAATGTCATTTGGATGCGACCAGGTTGCACATTCACACCAACAATTCGTCTGCCTTAGGCGTGAAAAATATGATTTTTTGCTGGTTCAGTGCCATCTGTTTATTAGTTAGCTCTAAAAATTTGTATTGCATACAATGTACATGCTTATGTGAGTGCTGTAAATAATGGAGAATTTATATGCGATATGTGGTTTACCGATAGTAGGCTGGTATAAGGCGGCTTTTTTACATTCATCAGCTGGCGGTTAATACTTTGTAGCCTTACTGACTGTAATTAAAACGCACGAGAATGCAGTGTAGTACCATCTCTGGCTTCGTATTGGCTGTTTTGTTCCCTTGGCAAGATCGAACCCCTAGTAAGAAAGAAATAAAACATGTATCATACGCGTGTTTTTGGTATATAAGAGAGATGTTAGACTATAAATGCATATTAGTGGTTGTAGCTAAACCCTATAAGTTCTGGATTATGTGTAAGGCAGTGTTGAAATTGGGGATACGGTTCTTTTTGTTCTTGTTTCAGCGTCGGTAACCGTATCTTAGTGACACATAATAGTTTCATTTCCTCTTCGTAGAGTTTGTCTGTACCTGTTACATGTACCAATTCTTATGTTAGTTTGAAAAATTATAGATTACATTATTCAGGATAATGAGAAAAGGTTTAAGAAGCTTACGTGCCTTTGTATTGATTTAGGATTAATGCATAGTATGTTGCTGGATCGACAGTTTGTAGTTATGTAAACAGGATTCAATTTTTATTAATTTCTGCATTGTCTACTCAAGTTACATGAATCGTCTAGTAAATTTAATTGCGTTATTATAAAAAAAATTACCTCTCTTCTGGTATTTGAAACTTTGCCATGACACTAACGGCAATTTGATAGGGCTTTCCAAGTGCTTCAAAGCGAACGAACACTGTCGGCACATGAGACCTTGCAAGAATCATAATTTATCACTTTAAGGTTTCACTATTATTAGTCAAATTAATTTTCTTTTGTAAAATTACCCTTTTATTGCTTACAACTTGTCAAACAAAAACAATAAACAAGTAATTAAGACAAATTAAACATAATAAACATAACAATTATAAGTGAAACAATTAGCCACATGCATACTAGATTAGATAAACCCTAATAAATCATTCTAGGTTTCCAATATGCATGTAATTTCCTTCAAAGGAGTGTAGCCACATCCATTGATGAATAATTGCGTAGACTAGTTAATTACACACCAATATGCACATAAATTGATTTTAATTAATTGAGGTCTTCCCCAATTTTAGATCTATCTAATAATTACATGTAGAAAACAATACTAACAATTAACATCAATTAATTAATCCATGACTAACATGCATGTTTGTCCATGGATTCATGCATAACACTTAGCAATTAGGTCACAAGATACGTTCAATTAACACATAAATCTTGTTATCAACCTAGGGTTACTAATCCAATTAATATTAAAATTCACAAACCCTAATTTGGATAAAGGAGTAATCAACCCCCCCCCCCGAAATTTTAGGGTTTCGAATTTTTTTTATGAACCCTAGATCATAAATTGATCTAAACATGTATCTATAACATTAAAGATTCGATTTTATGTGTTTTGGTAATCAATTACATGTAATAGTAGGCTCGTGATACCACTGTTAAAATTATATAATCATGACAATCATAATATTAAGTAATTCAAGTAGTCACAATATGCGGAAGCGTAGGAACATCTATAACATATAAAAGATTAACATAACATAAACAAGAACGTACCTTTGGATTCTAGCTAAACAAGAATCAAACTTTAATTATCTTGTACAAGTAATGAACCCTAATTAGGGTTTATATGGATCAATGATTAACCCCTTACCGTTTTGTTAATCGATCCCTTGATAATTACTATAGTGAGTAATTACCTCGTTCTTGTACACACGTACCATAACCGAATTAACGTTAATGCTAGTTAATGAAAACACAAGATTTATTTTATGGAAAAACCAAATCAATTGACCCCTAGGGATAGGTGTACGATCGGCCAGGAATAAGGACAAGAGAAAACTAGGTTTAGGGTTATAGCTTGTGCACAAAAGGTGAGAAACAAATAACCCTTGACCTTGTATTTATAGTGTGTAAACTTAGAGGACAAGTTAGCTTAGGATTGGGCTTCCCCTCCCCCAAGTCGACCGGCCATAGGATCCAAGAGGGATTCTAGATCCTTCTTGGCATCTAATTACACTCTAGTCCTTGTTCTTTGACATATAACGATAGTTAGCCAATTCCGTTAACTTCTAACGATCGTTAGTCATTATTTTGTGTTTCTAATAATTAAATATACATAACATTTAACATATTAATTATTATTCATTAATTCCTTCATACGTAATGTGTGCAATCCCGGGGTCTCGAGTTCGATACTAGACATACGCATATTAATATTTATCCACAAACTCTAACATATGTTAACCAAGAAGCTAGTTTAAATGTTATGAAGTTGTTGCCATGGAGAAAATGTTTTGTGAAAACTCAAGAAGCTAGCTTAAATGTAAAGGTCAAACATAGCATTGAGTGAATGTATATTGATAATGAAATTTTTACTTACAAATCCCTATCCGTTTTGGTTAATTCTTGGCCAACTATACTGAATTGGCAGCAGGTTGAAAGGAAGAGTTTGATGTACATATGTTCATCAACAGCTGCTGCAACACCGCCATTGCTAGGACCATCTTTTAAGACCTTTTCATAGTCTTCAGGCACGTTAAGAGGAATAAGTCTAGTTTCAGAAATGCCAAATTCTTCAACCAGATAGTTTCCGACAAAAGAGTTTGTGGAAAACTAGAAGGGGGGTTGAATAGTTTACCGGTTTTTAATTGATTTTCTTTGAAAACTTTTACGTGTAATTGATAATTAAACAAGTAAGCAATAGATAATGTGCAAGAGTAAAAGTAAGAAACGATCAAACCACAACACGAGTGTTTATCGTGGTTCGGCTACAAGGACTCTATTTCCTTGGCCTACTCCACTCCCCGAGTATCCAACTCGAGAGTTTCTTGCACTAGTCAACAAGCTCCTTTAACCAGCGGAGAAAACCTTACACGTCGCTTACACCTATTTCCGACACTAAGCTAGATGTCGAGTTCTTTTACAAAGATACAACCACTCCCGGTAGTTCTTTTACAAGGGTACAACAACTCCCACCACACTACGTATTTTGAGGACTAAAATACTAACCAATCACTACAAATAGATACAATCAAATGATGTATAAACTATACAAGTTTACACAATGCTAAGTTGTAACACCCCCAAAATTTAGTTTACACAGCAGAAGACTTAATTGGGTGGTACGTAGAGGATCACAGTCATAATTATAGAAAACGACTCAAAGAGACATTTTTGAGTTCATTTTATTGAATTCAAATGCAAGGATGTTCAATGTTTAATACATCACATTATTAGTTGAAAATGACTGTTTGTGAATATTACACCACTGACACGAGGTCAAATACCCACTCCATGCCTCCTGAGCTTGCTTCAATTACCTGAGATACATGCTAAAAAGTCAACAAAATTGTTGAGTGAATCTATAGCATTTGTAATTAAAATCAGATGAACACAATCCAAGTATTTCACAGGTGTATAGTAGTTAGATCCGTATGCTTATTGCCATAAGTCTCATGAACACAACGTTAACAAGTATGTGAGCCGTGTAATGGCATCAACACAGTATAAGTTGCCCTTGGGTGAGGAGTTTTCCAGTTCTCCTAGTGTATCAAATAATAGTGCATTTGTCTACCAGGTGTGGGCTAGAACAAATGGGTCAGTCAAGCACCAATAGATCTATTCACAGTTATTCGCGTTTACTCGCAAGTGACTAAGGTTCATGATAGAAGGGACTTTCAAGTTGGCGTGTGTCTTATGCAATAGTTGTGTAGCATACAATAGTGAAAATAGTTGTTCAAATACTTGTGTTCATATAGTGTAGCATGTATCCCACCCACATAGTTTGTAAAACAAGTAAAAAGTGTGGGACTAAAGACTCACCTCAGATGAGTGGTGTATGTAGGCAATCAAGTAATGTCAAGTGTAACGGGTGAATGGCTCCAACACGCAACCTGGATAATATGAGAAACCTTAGTTTCCTGTTGTTGATACAAAAGTTGGGCGTTCCTTGTTTGAGTATCAATTGGATCTTAATGCTTGAGACCTGCACACCAAGAAAGCAAAGAAACACCGGTAGGCTTATCGTGGGATTGTCTCCCACGATTATCCTCCGGCGTGAGAGTAAGTAATCGGTTTTTAGGGTTTGTAGAAGAGTTAGGGTTGTGATATCGTACCTTTAATGAGAGCCGAGATACCCTTTATATACACACGAAATCCTTGTTGGTTTCGTGTTCTTTACCCTTCGGCGTATCACGCCTTATCCGGACCCTTGATCTTTATCCATAAATAAAAGATCCTTATCAAGACCATAAATAGATTGGGCTTTGGGCTTTCGTGAGTCCAAACCCTTATTATGATAGCCCACGCGTAGTGGGCTTAGTATTAGTATCGTTCGCCCCCGGGTTCGTGACCCGAGTAGGGACTAAACGTCATCATGTCCCCCCAGTCTAGTATGAACAGGGTGCAACCGCGGATGCTAGACTATCATTCGTGACCAAAAATATTCCAGCGTTTGTGGCGGATAAGTGCAAAAAGTTTCCCGCCAAAAGGATATGCTATGAACCTAGTCAAGTAAATCCAAAAAAATAACCTCGAAAATCGTGGGAAAGTGCAAAAAAGGGGTTGTACCCCTTGAGATTCTGGCCACACGATTAAGACGAGTGAGGTACACGTGTCAAGGATCCAAGACCATAGGTATCCTTATATAAAGGGTGTCGCCATTTTCACTGTGAATACCACAGTGAAAATTCCATTTCCACCATTGTTAATCCTTCCAAACTCCTTCAAGAAATCGAGCGTATACAAAGGTAATAGCGCGTGCGCATCTAAAAACCATACGATATTAAGAATGGTTCTCTAGTTGTCTGATTTTACATCCGATATAACCGAGGACGAGCTTCGTGAGTTCGCCTCAGATTATTATATCCCTCACGCGTTGCATCTGGTAGTACCGGCGGCAACCGCGTCTATAGCTGATTTCCCTGAGGGTAAGGTGGGGGTATACAAGCGCTTTTTTGAATTCGCGAATCAGCGCGTGCCCCTTTCATTATTCTTGTGTGATTTACTTAATTACTATAGCCTTCACATATCTCAGCTGCATTGTATAGGCGCAGCTAAGATAACTAATTTTGAGGTAAATTGTCACCTGTTGGTAATTAATCCCACGATCCATCTTTTCCGCGCGTTTTACCACTCAACGTGGTCAAACGGGTGGGTTTCCTTTGCCAAACGCGCAGGGCGTTTGCAGTGTTACACAGAGAAATTGGACGCGCTCAGGAATTGGCACGAATATTTCTTCTGGGTAGACGATGCCTTTTTCCCTTGGGATTTTGCTTTTTATACCTAAGAGTCGCTGCCGAGGGATAAGCGCCCAGCCCCCCGGGACGTATAGTGCAGATGACGCGGATACGATAAATGCCAATCGTATCCCAATTAATCCTTATCCAGAGGAGTTTTTGGTGCACATGGGTATTAGTCGCAACTACTTCCAGCCTCCTGGCGAGGTGCCAAACTTCTTGGATGAGGGTAACCGGGGTGGGTGCTCGTCCTTCTTTTCCTTCGCTTAATATTTGTAAGCGTTCTTCTTTATATCATTATTACTTATATAACTTGTATTTGTTTGTTTTATGTTGCGCAGAGATGGATCTATTCTCCGTAGTAAAGCTGGCGAAGCCTTCTCAGGTTACTGTAGGAGTGCGCCCCTTGAGGGAGGGCGAGGCGCCCATACTAGAGTCTACGGCGGGGCGCACCATGGAGCTGGTATTGGAGGAGCCAGAGAGTGTCTCCCCTACCGTGTTGGAGGCCACGCCGAAGCGTGCCAAATCAAGAGGCACAATCCCTTGACCGATCACGCGCCGAGTCTTCTCACGGCGCGGGGACCCTTGCAGTTGAGTGTGAGGAAGAAGAAGAGGAGCAGGGGCTGAAGCGCAAAAGGGCCTCTGAGGATGATGGTGCGGGCACATCCAAGAAGAGACATCCTGTTATTACTGTGGACGTTTCTTCAGAAGCGGGTGCGTCGCCATCTATCAGCGCACATATACAGCTAAGAGTCCATTCCCCTAGTAAGTAATGAAACCTGTGCCACGTAATTTTCTTCTATTCGCGCACTGTACTAATGATATAGAGTAACGTCCGTCTAATGTTAACGTGCAGTGTTGAGCCAACTGAGCCAACTGGGGATGTTGTCCACGTTGAGGAGCCTTCGTAGAAGAGCGCAGAGACTGGGCCCAAGGCGCTAGATCAGCTGATGAAGGAGATGGAGCTAGCTGCTGCGCACCAAGTCTCATTGGTTGCTCAGTTTAAGACGAGCTATTCTGGTGAGAGTAGCCGTTATGCGCAGAAGGATGAAGAGATCCCCTCACTGAAGGCGCAGCTGGCTAGTGCTCAGGCTGAGTTGGAGTCGACAAACGCATATGCTCGGAAGCTTGCTGACGAGAAGATGTTGCTCTGGGCGCAAGTGAGCCAAGAGCGCTCTGCTTTCGATCAATACAAGTCTACTTGTCTTTGAGCGTTGAAATACATGGAGCAGAACAAGGCAAAACACTTCTCTCAGCTGGATGAATTCCGAAAAACTGTGGAGGTTGCGCTGGAGAAGCAGGAGGGGAAGCTGCGCAGGCTGAGCGTAGAGTATGATGAGGAGCTATACCCGCATCTGGTNTCTCAGCTGAATGAGTTCAGAAAGACTGTGGAGGCTGCGCTAGAGAAGTAGGAGAAGAAGTTGCGCAAGCTGGGCGTGGAGTATGATGAGGAGCTGTATCCTCACTTAGTATCCTCCATTGCTGAACGCAGGTAATATTTTGATTCCTTTTCTCTTTTGAATCCTATACATTCAATTCCTTTGAACTTGTTGTCTTATGTTGTTTTATTCGCAGGTGGCTAATCAGTCATGGCCTTCGTCTGGCTGCGCTGAGCACATTAGAGTCCCCAGAAGTGGTAACTGCATTTGGGGACGTTGTGCAGTGCGCCTTAGCGCGTGGCAAGGCAGAGGTTGTGGAGGAGTTGAGCGAGCGCAAGCTGTTGACAGTGCCCCTCGCAGAAATGCCAGGCTATAACTTTGACTCTTATGCCGAGCTGGTCGCTGCGATGGAGAGAATGAAGCTGTGCGAGCTTCCCCATATTACCCGCTTGGAGCGCGACCAGGACTATCCCATTGGTGTGATCATGGAGGGGTTGACCTTGGCAAGGCGTACAGTAGAGGACGCTGAAGCCCAGTTTGACTTCTTCCTGAAACCTGATGTGTCACAGCTACAGGTTCCTGTTTTTGCGTGCCCCCATGACCTTCTTAATCCTTTTGCCCTTGAGAGGGAGATTCCTTTGAAGGAAGCTTTGGAAGCCCATGCCATAAGATTGGCTAAGAAGAAGGGTATCAAGCGGAAGGCCATCCTTTGTGGCGTTGGTGCAGCTCATCTCCCAAGGTCTGATGGAGTGCCCGTTAGCGTGCCAACGGTGTCACCCAAGGATGTTGAGCTATTGAGGAGGCTTGGGGATTCCAAGAGTGTTGCAGGCCCGAGTAGTAGTTCCAAGCTTAGGCGTACATCT
Organism: Artemisia annua; assembly: GCA_014162995.1. Classification (NCBI taxonomy): domain Eukaryota; kingdom Viridiplantae; phylum Streptophyta; class Magnoliopsida; order Asterales; family Asteraceae; genus Artemisia; species Artemisia annua. Next base: position 44,631 of record LBNU01035523.1, read on the forward strand.
AGTATTTAGGCTCTTGTTTATATTTTTGCTTCATAATAGATGGATAATTTTGTATGTACAATCTTCGTTTTGTATAAACTCGTAGCTTATAATAAGTTGAAGTTGATTTGTACAAGTGTTTGTAGTCCAATGTTTGCACTTAGCTTCTTGTCCAAATGTGCTTAAAAGAGATTATAGAATTTATAACCACTTACAGTTGTATATGAACTCGTGGTTCTTTATTTCGAAAGTTTATACTTAGTCATTGTCATTGCATTCATGTCATGGCTAAGAATCAAACCGTTATAAACATACTTAAGAAAAATTTATAAAGAATCCATAATCGTGTATGAAGTTCATGAAGTTTTACAATTGTATGGGTTGATATGCAGCGTGCTGTAAATATCATTTTAAGGAGTCAAGAGTCGTGGCTCCTAAGTTGTTAAACGCGCACAGTGTGCAATGTTGCGCATCCGTCGTGGGGTGCGCAATGGACTTACGCCAACGTCTAGAGCGTAAGGTGTTTAATAAGGATGCGTGATCCAATGTTGATGGGTTTGCAGCCCTCTTACTCAACGAGTTATTTAGTAGGTTTACTCATCCTTTTACCATCGTGGGTTTTTAATACGTGCATGCACGCCATGTAGGCAAGAGGTAATATAACCACAACATTGAGACATAAATAATATGTAAATAACAAAGTAAAGTGTGTCGCGGAGTTAGATAGAAACCGCGACATTAAATTAATACTTGCAAGTTTTTGTAAAGGAGAAAAAAAATTTTTTTTGCCTAAACGAACAAAATGTAAATACACGGATATTTATTGAGCACGTACTAAAGTGCGAAGGTGTCCGTGTGTTGGGCCGTAGCCTTTCCTAAATATAGCATCTCTTGAGATTGCAAATGTTCCATGTGCGTTGTAGCTCATAGCCATCCATGTCACGCAGCTTGTATGCGCCTTTTCCTAGTGCTTCAACGACCTCGTAAGGTCCTTCCCACTTTGGTCTAAGCTTTCCTGTATCTTCTGCGTAACTTGCATCATTAGCGTGGTATACAAAGTCGCCTGGTCTGAATGAAGTGTTTCGAACTTTAGCATCGTAGTATCCCTTCATTTTTGACTTGGCTTTTTCTTCACGTATCGCTGCGCGTTCACGCCTTTCTTCTAATAGATCCAAGTCTATACGCCGCTCGTCATCATTTGTTGCAACATTAACTTCCGCTATACGAATAGTTGGCATCCCAATCTCGGCTGGTATGACAGCTTCTGTCCCATAGAAAAGAGAAAAGGGAGTGTCCCCATTGCTAACCTTGATAGTCATGCGGTGTGCCCATAAAACATGCGACGGCTCATCCACCCATCATCCTTTGTGTCTGTCCAGGCGCACTTTGATTCCTTCGCCTAGACTGCGATTTGTGCGCTCAACCAAACCATTGGTTTGTGGGTGTTTCACTGACGCGAAGTGTTGTGTAATATTTAGTTGCACGCACCAGTCTTTGAACGGGTTGTCACGGAATTGTTTTTCGTTGTCTGAGATGATTTCCCCAGGTAATCCGAAGCGGCATACTATGTTGTCCCAAACGAATCGTTTTACTTTATTACCTGTTATCGTTGCCACAGCTTTTGCCTCAATCCACTTAATGAAGTAATCTATTGCCACAATAAGGAATTTCAATCCTCCTGCTGCAACAGGAAAGGGGCCAGCAATGTCGATACCCCACTTATAGAATGGCCATGGCGAAGTGATGGGTGTTAGCTCTTGCTGTGGTTGGGGCGGGATGGGTCTATGAACATGGCAGTCATTACACTTCTTTATCATATCACGCGCATCACGGTGCATCGTAGGCCAGTAGTACCCTGATCGCAAGGCTCGTGCTACAACGGACCGTAGTCCTGAGTGCATAATGCATGAACCGGTGTGGATCTCTCGAAGTACGTAATCCGCCTGAAGAGGTCCAACGCACCGAAGCCATGGTTGTAGAAAGGATCACCGATATAGGATACCATCTCGAAGTTCAAACCTCTGCTCTGTGCGCCGTATCCTTCGAGCGTCCTTCTGCTCCTAGGGTAGTGTACCTTTGCTTATAAATTCGATGATAGGGGTCATCCACATAGGATCATGCTCCTCTATCACCGTGGATACCTCCATTTCCGAGACTTGTTTTTTAAGATCTCCACCAAGACTTGTTTTGACAGGTGTGCAAAGCTTGTAGATGCGATCTTACTCAGTGCATCCGCTTTTTTGTTTTCCCCCCGAGGAACTTGTTTAATAGTGAACCTGTCAAAAACCTGGATTAGCGACTTGGTCTTATCGAGGTATTGAACCATGTTATCCTCCTTGGCCACATATTCACCCAACACGTGGTTAGCTACTAGTCTGGAGTCCACGTTTGCTTCTAGGTTGCGTACAACCATGCGAGTTGCAATAAGTAATCCAGCAATTAAGGCTTCATACTCTGCCTCGTTATTCGTGGCTGTGAATTCAAAACGCAGTGCGTAAGTGAATTCCATTCCTTTTGGATTGGTGAGAATAAGGCCTGCGCCTGACCCATCCACGCATGAAGATCCATTCGTGAACAGGATCCATGGTTCCTGTAGCTCTACCTCGCTCCGTGGAGGTGCAGCATCGGTGTCTGGTTTTTCGATGATGAAGTCTGCTAGGATCTGCCCTTTGACCGCAGTGCGTGGTCTGTAAGAGATGTTATATTCTCCTAGTAACACACTCCACTTTTGTAATCACCCCGATGCATCTGGTTTGGAGATAACTTGCTTGATAGGTTGGTCTGTGACCACCGCTATTGGGTGCGCTTGGAAATACCTGCGCAGTCTTTTAGCGGCAAACACTAATGCCAAGACCGATTTTTCCATTGGGCTATAGTTAATCTCCGTTTTCTTAAGCGCTTTGCTCACAAAATATACCGGTGTTTGTACTGAATTCCTATCCGTCAGTAGCACTGCGCTGACTGCTCCATGAGTCGCGGATAAGTAGACAATTAACTCCTCTGCTGGCCGAGGTGCGACTAGCTTGGGAAGCGCTGCTATAGTTTGCTTGATTTGTGTAAAAGCTTCTTCTGCTTCTGCAGTCCAACGAAAATCTCCTTTTTTTGTACACTTCTTGAGTGTTTTAAAGAGTGGGAGTGATTTATCCGCTGACTTGGACAGGAATCTGTTTAACCCGGCTAGATTTCCATTCAGAGACTGAACTTCTTTCAACGTGCGTGGCGAAGGAAGTTGGATGACGGCCTTTGTTTTTTCTGGGCATGGTTTAATGCCATCTGGTTCTATCAAGTATCCCAGGAACGTGCCTTCTGTAGCGCCAAAAGTGCATTTCTTAGGATTTAACTTCATGCTGATCTTCCGTAGTGTTCTGAATGTTTCGTCAATGTCGCGCACCACTTCGTCTTCAGTATGGCTTTTTATGACAAGGTCATCCACATAGACCTCTAGGTTAAGGCCCACTTGTTTTTCAAATGCATTGTCTACCAGGCGTTGGTAAGTAGCGCCCGCATTCTTTAGGCCAAAAGGCATCTTCGTATAACAATAGACACCATGGCTTGTGTGGAAAGCTGTTTTTTCTTGGTCTTCCTAGCCATTTGGATTTGGTGGTACCCTTTATCTGCGTCCAAGAAACATTTAAAGGGGTATCCGCACAAAGATTCCACTTTCCAGTCTATCTCTGGTAATGGATAGCAGTCTTGTGGACTTGCTTTGTTGAGATCAGTGAAGTCTACGCACATCCGCCAACTGCCATCGCTCTTCTTGACCATCACTGGATTGGAAAGCCAGTCATGGTAATATACTTCTCGCATGATACCCGCGTCCACAAGCTTATGCACTTCCTCTAAAATGGCTTTTGCGCGTTCTGGAGCTTGCCCGTGCTTTTTCTGCCTCACTGGGGAATATCCTTGTCGGATTTGCAACCTGTGTTCTGAGATTGATCGTGGCACGCCAGTCATGTGCTTTGGTTCCCATGCGAAGATATCCAGGTTCTTTTGCAGGAGTGCACACACGGCGGCTCTACCTTTATCAGACAGTGATCCTCCAAGCGATACTTGTTGCTCCGGGTAATCGGGATGAATTGCTACCTTCAGGTTTGGTATTTTGGTTGCGCGCTGTTCTGGAGCGTGTGTCGTCTCACGTGTAACCGTGTTACATTCTTCAGGTGGCACAGCGTTATTGTAGAGGGTGACAATGCCGCCTTCTACTGGGAATTTGAGCATCCCATGTACTGTGGATGGTACCGCGCGCATGGCTGATATTCCTGATCTTCCAATAATGCCATTGTATGGCGACGGAGACTTAATCACCATGAAGTTCATCCAAGCTGTTGTGGAGTATTCCTTATTACCAACAACAAATGGCAGTTGTAGCTGCCCCATGGGCCACATCTTTTCTCCTGTAAAACCCGTCAATGACGTCATGGCCGGGACTAACTGACTTTGTATTTCAGGTCGCAACCTTTTGAAACAATGTTCATACATTATATATGCAGATACTCCTCCATCAACATACATGCGGTGGATGTTGTGGCCCCCCGGCGTTTATCTCGATGGTAAGTGGTTCCGCCACTGCTTTGTCCGCAGTCAAGGTGGGGAAAGAGATTTCATTTTTAGAAGAAAATCTTTGGCTGACTTTTTGCCTAATCTTTCGTTGCCTTGATTGTATCATGTAGATGGTGTCAGCCTTATCTTTAGGTGCTTCCTTCTTGCCCGCGGTCTTCTGTCTATCTTTCCCATCCTTGATGTTCTTAACTAAGGGTCCAATCTGCCTTCTTTTACCAACTTATCAATTAGTTGGCGCAATTGGACGCAATCATTGGTGGTGTGGCCCTTCTGTCCATGGTATTCGCAGTATCCGTTTCCTACGCGCTGCCCTTCTGGGGTGCGCATTGGTGGGGGTCTCGGGATGTTTGCACCTTCTGTTGCGAATATCTCCCTTGGAGTTTTTGTTAATGGGGTATACTTGTCGTTCCCCCGTCCGCTCCCTTCACTGCGATAGTTCTTATTACGGTTGCTGCTCTGGTCATTGGATTGTCTCCTGGGCTGTTCTTGTGACCTGTAGTTTGAGTATTCCTTCTTGCTATCTGCAGCGGCGGCTTCTCCTTGGATGAAGGACCTCGTGCGTTTCATGAGTTCATCAAAGGTTTGGGGAACCCTATCGTTTAGCCTCTTGATCAGTTCTGGGTTATTGATTCCATTCATAAACCCTGAGATCTTTAGTATTTCTGGACATGCCTTGACATGTATGCATTCGTCCTTATAGCGCTCCACATAAGCGCTTGTGGATTACCCTTGGCGCTGTTTTACCCTAGCGAGTTCAACAGGGTTCTTGGCGCAATTCTTCCTCTGAGTAAAGTTCAAATGAAACGCCTTCCGCAACTCTTCAAACCCATCAATGCTTCTACGTGGAAGCTTACTGAACTAGTTTCGCGCATTCCCTACTAATGTGGAGTTAAACATATGACACCACACAGGTTGTGGCCAATTTTCGATTGTCGCTGCTGATTCGAAAATTTTTAGGTGGTCATCAGGATCACCTGTCCCATCATAAGTTTTAACATTAGTGGGCATGCGCCTTCTTTTGTTTTCTGAGAAATTACTGATGCGTTTCATGAATGCATCAACCTTTTGGCGGCGCCAGGGACGAGACATGTCTTCATCCTCCTGGTCTCGGTATCTTCCCCCTGATTTTCAGTGTCCCGTTTCTTCGTCCTCGTTGTCCGATGAGTCACTTGGGGATGGGCTTATACTTTTTCGGCCCTTGTGCCTACTATCATCGGAATTCGAGCTTGATCTTCTGCGGCGCTTGCGCCGACTGTCATCAGAATCTGAGCTTGAAGGGCTTTCACTTGGGGAGTACCTTCGCCCAAGTCTGTCGTGGACACTGCGCCTACCAAGCCTAGCGTGGGCGTTGATACGTGATGAGACGAAAAGTGTACCCGTTTTAAGGGGTCATTTAAGCCCTAATTCGAGTAAATGTGATCAAATATGCCCTAAATCATTCCTTTTGTCATTTTAGTTACTTTTGAGAAGAATTCTGGAAAACATGCTAATTTGGACGTTTTTGGAGCATAAAAGTGAAGAAAACGACAAAGTCTCAAAAGAAGCAGGAATTACTACCTGACGGCGTCAGAGTCACAAGGTGACGCCGTCAGCATACATTGACAAAAGAGTGAAAACCAATTTTCAAATGACGGGCCAGAAAGATTTGGAACTTTAAAACCTGACGTCGTCAGGTGTTACAAGATGTAGGCCGTCAGGTTATAATTTAAAGAGTGACGGCCCAGAAGGTTTTATAAGGTGACGGCGTCAGAAGTGGATCTAGGCCATCCGAGAAACCTAATGGCGGCGAGCTGACGGCGTCAGCCCTTATAACCTGACGCCGTCAGAGTGTAAAATCTATATATAGTTTTCTAATTTTCATTCATTAGTGTGGAACTTTGTGGAGAACTTTTAGGGCAAACCCTAAAGACGAATTTTCTGTACTTTTTAGGGTTTCCAACCCTTGGAACCCTCATGCTTAATTAAAGATAAGTCTTCACTTTAATTCAATCAATATGTCTATGTGTTGGTTGATTATCTCTTTTGCTTGTCTTTTAATTAACATGTGTAGCTAAATTCTCTAGTGTTTGCTTAGATCTAATGAAACCTAACTATTAATTATTGGTTGATTGGTGTGTGTTGTTGTTTGTTGGGATGATTGTTCCATCAATGTTAGGCTCAAGAAAACTGGCCAACCTCCTTTATGGTAACGTGCTTGAACGTCTTGGGAAACATGTAGCCAAGGCATACTAGGCTATTAAGGTAGTATTTAACGCATGAGCCACTGTTTACAACCCCTATGGTTGTGCCGTGCATGGCATAGGGCGAGATAAGAGCTCATAGAATTGGAGAGATATGTATGCCACTCCATGAGTTATTAGGAATACACCCTTCATCCACACAAGTAACATACATATCAATTAACCGGTAAAAGATAGTTAGGGAGTAATGAAATCTAAGTAAACACAATTTTCTCCATATTGTTTTCACAACCACAATAGTTTAGATATTTATTTTATTTTAATTTGCATAAGTAGTAAACTTGGGTTAGTTGACTAGCAACTAATTCCGCCCTTCTTCCAAAACCGAGATTTTACTTGCTTTCAAAAAAATATAAAAATACAAAAAGAATCTTCCTTCCACCCTTAGACCTATTAGAGTAGTTTTTCTATCCTAACGAACACTATTCCCTGTGAGAGAACGATCAATCCCCCGTACTTACCACTATCCTATACTACATCGGTCAGGTACACTGCCTGGTGGGGTTGTAAGCCTCTTGAGATCCCTCGAGAGGTAAAACCTGTTGTAAGGTCACAAAACCACGCATCAAGTTTTTGGCGCCGCTGCCGGGGAATAGTTATTGTTTAGGTTGAATTTTTATTTTATTAGGTCTACTCACTAGATTCCTTTCTAGTGAGATTTTTATTTTATTTTTCTAGGATCTTCTTTAGTCTATCTTATTTCTTTGTGTTTTTGTTCGTAACCATTACCATCCGCCAACATGGAAGGTAGTAACATCCGCGATCCCAACAACCCACCGCAACCAAACAATCCACCAAAACCAAACCAACCTCCTAGAGCCCGTACCTTATGAGAGTATTCCCGACCTAGCCACCATGGCTATCGAAACACCATTGAGCTCACCCAAGGAGCCAATGTGTCTCCCTTGCGATCCGACACCATCCGGTTGGTGCAAAGCGGATCTGCATTCCATGGACATATGTTTGAAGACCCAATTCAACACCTTAGGGACTTTCTTAAAATCGTAGATTCCATTGACCATAACGGTGCAACTAAAGATACTACCCGATTATGTCTCTTCCATTTCTCTCTTCGCGACCAAGCTATCCATTGGCTTGATCTTCTACCCGCGGGATCCATCTCGACTTGGGATAATCTCCCCACTCGCTTCCTCGCCCAATTTTTCCCACCAGCGAGAACTGCCAAGCTAAGGAATGACATCTTGACGTTCCAACAATGTCAAGGTGAAACTCTTTATGAAGCATGGACTCGTTTTAAGGAATTACTCTACAAAGTCCCCCATCACGGCATTGATCTTTGGCTCCAAGTCCAAATATTTTATGATGGTGTCAATCATCAAACTAGAAGGGCCATAGATTACGCTGCCAATGGTAGACTGAGCAAGCTTAGTGTTGATAAGTGCTGGGAGGTCATTGAGGACCTAGCACAATACGAAGATGAAAAATGGGAGGATCCAATGTTCTTTGAGGAAGGAAGTTTAGATTACATGAATGCAACCCAAGAACAGCTATTTGAGAACATCGAAAGGCAGGTTGAGAAATTGATGAGGGCCGAGACGCTTATGGCTAATGCTGTAAACCCGTTACGTGATTAGAGAAGACGTAAGTACGGGATATGAGCATATGGATGCTTTCACGTGTTGTTACGTGAAATATATAAGCTCCCTAAGTTTAGAAAAGCCTTGGCTAGAGGCAAGTGTTATAAAATATGAGTTGGCGGTTTTCTAGTAAGTGGGTGTTTTAGAAATAGGATCTCTCAAGTCTCAAAACTCGTTTCGAGTGTTTTCAATTAAGCACATAACATATACATACCTGAGTTGAAAGATCCACATTTGTCGGGTAAGGGGAAAGCCGACTTTGAAAATTCGCCCGAAACATACAGACGCCTGGCGCGTCGCCCGCGCGCCAGCAGCAGCTATATGGTTTCGGGGAATTAGGCTACCGTTTGACGTTTTATGTGTTTCGAAGGTTTATTTGTCATTATCAAAACATTAGGAGATCTTGATCATGTTGCCTCAACAATCTCCCCCTTTTTGATGATGACAAATAAAATCCGAAAGCAAATAAAACTTACAAACGTAGCGAAGACAATCNGTGCGCGGGCAGCGCGCCAGCAGCAGCTATATGGTTTCGGGGAATTAGGCTACCGTTTGACGTTTTATGTGTTTCGAAGGTTTATTTGTCATTATCAAAACATTAGGAGATCTTGATCATGTTGCCTCAACACGTTATAAACATACTTAAGGAAATTTATAAAGAATCCATAATCGTGTATGGAGTTCATGAATTTTTACAAGTGTATGGGTTGATATGCAGCGTGCTGTAAATATCATTTTAAGGAGTCAAGAGTCTTGGCTCCTAAGTTGTTAAACGCGCACAGTGTGCAATATTGCGCATCCGTCGTGGGGTGCGCAATGAACTTACGCCAACGTCTTGAGCGTAAGGTGTTTAACAAGGATGCGTGATCCAATGTTGATGGGTTTGCAACCCTCTTACTCAACTAGTTATTTAGTAGGTTTACTCATCCTTTTACCATCGTGGGTTTTTAATAAGTGCAAAAGGTAATATAATGACAATGTTTAGACATAAATAATATGTAAATAACAAAGTAAAGTGTGTCGCGGAGTTAGCTAGAAACCGCGACATTAAATTAATACTTGCAAGTTTTTGTAAAGGAGAAAGAAAAAATTTGTCTAAACGAAACAAAATGTAAATACACGGATATTTATTGAGCACGTACTAAAGTGCGAAGGTGTCCGTGTGTTGGGCCGTAGCCTTTCCTAAAGATAGCATCTCTTGAGATTGCAAATGTTCCATGTGCGTTGTAGCTCATGGCCATCCATG
>LBNU01035525.1:0-11503 GCA_014162995.1 Artemisia annua
ACGTTTTAGGATTGCTTTTTCACAAAAGAAAAAACGTACTTTTGGCTAGTTATCGAAATCCATAAACCCCATTTTATCGAAATCACATAAACCCCAATCTATCGAGAACATTCGATCTTACTACTTAAGTTTTTTGGTTGCTTACTCAGTGCTTTTCTCTCTTGTATAAGATAGAAAACACTTCGACATATTGGATAGTTTCGATATTGTATAATCTCGAAACTTTGGATACGTATTTTCGAAAACTGTGTTTATCGAGAACTTCAAACATTATCGAAATCAATTACTTGTTTTCGAAATCTTGTGAAACTATCGAAATTAAATTCAGTGACATCGAAAACACACTTTGTCTCCTTCGTACAAAGGATCTCGATAATTTTCACATATTTTTCTCGATAATTTACTTTTATCGAGAACTTTCTTGTTTTATCGAGAACATCAAGTTTATTGAGCTTATTTGGACCTTTACCGTTTATCGAAATCATCCTTTTACCAAGCATCGAAATCACTTTGGGTTTTGGTTTTCTAAGATTTGTCTTAAGTACTATACCTTCTACAAGATCCATAAACCACAAGTTTTCAATCATGTCTCAACCACCATACTATAACCCTTATCAAGCACAACCATATCATCAACTGCAACAATTTCGTCAGCAACAGCAATATCAACAGAATGCACAATCATATCAACAGCCAAGTCAAATGTATTCTCAGCAACATGCCATGATGCATCAATTTCAACCTCAACCCTTACCAATGCTACAACAAATCACTCCAACGCCAAAACAGTCTCACTGGTTTGATCAGATGTGTGAGGTCATTACTACTCAACAATCGAGGCATGAAGCAGGTTCACTTGACACACCACCAATGTTGACACCGGGTAATTATGTTCAGTGGTCAAGTCGATTCCTTAGATTTCTTGATCTCAAGAAACCCCATGGCAGATATCTTAGGAAGGTTATCATGGAAGGTCCATTTGTACCACCTCTCAACACTGTTCCTGCTAATGACAATGCTGTTCCACCTAGACCTGAGTCTTCAACAGCTTTACCTGAAACACGCCTCACTGCTGAACAAATTCTTCATAAGGAAGCGGACGAATATGCCATGAGTTACATCCTTCACAGCATACCAAATCCTATCTTTCGCAGTGTTGATGCTCAGAAAAATGCTAAGGCCATGTGGGAACACGTTCATCTACTAATGGAAGGAACTCAGTTGAATCAGGAGGATATGGAATCCAAACTTTACATGGAATACACACACTTCATGATAGAGCCAATGGAATCACTTGAGTCATACTATCACCGCTTCACCAATATCATAAATGACCTCGACAGACACAACATCACACTACCAAAGATTGCCGTTAACACTAAGTTTCTTGGGTGTCTTGGACCGGATTGGCAGCGATATGTGACATTTGTTCGTCAGGCAAAGAATCTTCATGATGCACCGTATGGATTGTTGTATGATTATCTCAAACACCATGAGTCAGAAGTGAACAAAGACCGTGCTCAGAGAGGAACCCTTTCACCGTCTCCAACATCAAACTCATTAGCATTGGTTGCTCACTCACATGTTCCGAATTCATCCATGCAACTTCACGATTACTCAGTTGAACAGAATCACTTCAATTACCCTATTCAGAATAAGACTTCATCTTATGATCTCTCTTCACAACAACAACCAACACAACTTGACCTATCACACAACAATGATCCCTTGTACCAATCACATGATGATGATGATGACGAGGACTTCAACAGCCTTAATCAGGGAATAGCACTCATTGCTAGAGCTTTCAGCAAATTTTCTAACAAGTCCAACAATCGTCTCCGATCATCGTCTAATACAAGGAATCAAGCTGTGATTCATGATGGCCGTGTTGAGGTTCAAAACCGTAACAGTGGGAGATTCAATTCTGGTGGTTATAGTTCTGGACAGAGGTTTAACAACAATGGAGGAAGCTTCAGGAACAACTCTGGCTCATCTCAGAAGAAGGTTGATTTTGGGGATAATGGGAATGATACATCAGGGAATCAGATCATTAAGTGCTTTAACTGCAATGGAGTCGGTCATATGGCTACTGCATGTCCTTCTCCAAGAACTCAGGGCAGTAAGTATCACAAACAGCAACTTCTATTAGCTCTTCAGGAGGAAGCTAGAGGCACAAATAAACAGAATGACAACAGCTTCATGGCCAATGCTCAGTCTGATGATGACATGGAAGATCTCGAAGCTAATGCTGCTGTTATGCTTATGGCCAACATGCAGGAACTCCACATCACTGAATCAGGTCCAGTATATGATTCTGACACTCTGTCTCAGGTAAACGACTTTAATTCATGCCTTATACATGATATTGTCACCCCATCTGCATCTGCATCTACATCGAAACAATCGGTTCAAAATGATGCATTGTTCTCTACAGACGAAAATTATCAATTGGACACAGTCGTTACATTTGATGATGATCAAATTAACTCAGATGTCTCAATTGATGATTCTCACACTAATCATGTAAACGACAACAATGCTCATCTTAAACCCCTTGCTTCTATGACTGATCCAGATTCAGACCTTCGGACACTTCTCATGGCCAGTCAATCTCAAAATATAAAATGTCAAGAATTAAATGCGAGATTGAAAGAGAAGAATGCATCATTGTCTAGGGATCTCGAGTGTTTGAATATACAATTAAATAACGCTGTTAAACTCATTGATAACGAAAAGAGCTTTGAAAATGCTTTTAAAGAATCTTATCGTCGTGAAAAGGATCTCGAATTTCAAATTGGCAACATAATGGAATCTAAAAATGATTTAGCTTTACAACTTGAACAACAAGCTTTTGTACATAAACAACAAGTTGCTCAACTCGAAGATGTCATTTTGCAAACCAAAAATGAGTTGTCAACTTGTCAAGCGGATTTTCAGGAACATAAACAGATTTCAAGGGATAGAGTTAAATCATATTTAGATGAAATTGTTGAATTGACGAGTCAACTCAAAGAGTTTCAGAATGTTGTATATAAAACTGGTAATTCAATTACAACCATTCATAAACTTTCTGTAAAACGGTCAAACACCGGCCATGGTTTTGCCATTGGTAGTGAATCACCCAGTTTTTTAAACAAAGCACTCACCGAGATTCCGAAGATATATAGTGCAAACCATTTCTTTGATGATACTGTTATTCGTGCTGTTGTTTATGATCGTGAGGAAGAATTGGAAATAGAGGACGAGACTCGATCTAAAATGGAAAATGTTGATTTCAACAAACCTTTTGATTACTCAAAAATGCCTTCTATCAATGAAACTTTTACACCTCAAAAAGAGAATGTTGAACAACCGTATTTTATATTACCAGAAGATCTTCCTTCTTATAAAGCTTCCCTCACACCAGTAGTTCAAAACAATGGTCTTTTAACTAAACCAGAAAATGTTCAACCTCTTCCTAAAACGTGCAAGATACTTCGGTATTTCCAAACGTTTATGGAAGATATTGAATTTTTACAAGATGCTGTTGATCGTAATTCAGAAATCACTGTTTTCACATTTATTGCTCCTCATGAGCGTGAACGGCGAGAGGTGTTTCAAAAACAATTTTTACCTCACGTTCAACATCTACGATTATGTGCTGAACTCTGGGAACAGGATCTTCAAAAAGAAGTGTCTTCAATGATGGATATTTTTCAAGAAACAGAAAAATCAATTTCATTTTATCAACGTCAAAATCAATTTTTGCAAAATGAAAATGATCGTCTCATGGAACGTGTCCTCAATTATGATATTATATCTGTGGTAATGAATTCTCTTTATGAATGTGGTACTGATATGCTTGTTTCTGAACACTGTGATGATATTGGGTTGTTGAATAAAACAGTTGAGACATTAAAAAATGAGAACATGAGTCTCCGACAACAAAATGATGATGTGCAGAAAAAACTTTCAGATGAAATCTTTCAACTCAACAAAAAACTAGAATGGTGTCAAAACCAAAGTCTTGTTTTTGAACTTGAATTGCAAAATCTTAAAACTTCGACATCTTTTTCAAATGAAAATGAGGAACTTAAAAGTCAGATTTCTAAATATGAAAAAGAGATTGCTGAATTGCAAGAAGTAACAGATTTTTGGCAAAAGAGTCGAGATGAATATTTCTACTTAAACCGAAAGCTTGACAGCACAATTCAGGACAAAACGCACATCATTATTGAATTGAAGGAGAAAATTAAAAATCTTGAAAAGAAAAAGTCTGCAAATACTAAGATTGTTGCACCAGAAAAACATAGGACAGATAACACTAGTAACGATACAGCTATTCATAATTCTAACATGAGTTCTTCCACCTCTCCAGGACTAGTTATCCCTCCTAGCGTTAGCAGATCCAAGCACCAAAAAGAGAAAAAGAAGAATAGGAATTTGCGACGTAAGAGAGAGAACTTAAAAGCTATGGAAGTAGAAGCTCACCCTAGGAATTTGAATAATAATCATGTTACTATAGATTTAGATTGTGATTTGGCAACTTGTAATCCGAATCTGTCTGTAACGAATGATGTATCTCGTACTTCTTTATCGTTTAATGCATCTTGTGTGTTTTGTCGTAAATCTATGCTATCTGGTGATCACTCTAAGTGTGTTGCTACTTCTCTTTTAACACGTCTTAAGAAACTTACAAAAGGCAAAAAATCTAGGCCCACTACTGCTTCCAAATCTAAGCTAGGATTAACGCCCCCTGTAGTTTCTGAGGATGTAGTTGCTACCCCTGTAGTTAAGCCCAGCAATCCTAAGAACTTGCCTTCACTTAGCGAATTCACTAAGAAGAAAGCGCAATCTAGTTGGAAGTGGCAGCGTTGGTTAACTAAGATGCATAATTTTGCTTGGATTCCTAAAGTTGTTATATCATGTGTTTCTAACCAACCGGAACCCACTACTTCATCGGGTTCCACCCTTACCATTGTGCCATCGTCGTCTCCTTCGTGTGATGCAGGTGGTGCAAATCATTCTCTGGATTGTTGATAGCGGATGTACCCGACATATGACAGGCGATCTCAAACTGTTAAGAAACTTTGTATCAAAGTTCATTGGTACTGTCAGATTCGGGAATGATCACTTCGCTGCTATTATGGGGTATGGAGATTATGTCAGTGGGAATATTGAAATCAGCCGTGTATACTATGTTGAAGGTCTTGGTCACAATCTCTTTTCAGTCGGTCAGTTTTGTGACGGTGACTTAGAAGTTGCATTCAGGGAGAAAACTTGTTTCGTACGTGATCTACAAGGGAACGATCTAATGTCCGGCACTCGCAGCAACAGTCTTTATACCATTTCAATGTCTGATATGATTGCTTCCTCTCCCATCTGCTTACTTTCTAAGGCCGAATCTACAAAATCATGGTTATGGCATAAACGAATGTCACATCTCAACTTCAAAACCATGACTGATCTGGCTCGACACAAATTGGTTGAAGGACTCCCCAGATTCAGATACGCTAAAGATCACCTTTGTCCTGCTTGTGAACAAGGGAAGAGCAAACGTGCACATCTTGCTTCAAAACAAGAACCCAGTACGGATCATGTTCTTCAGCTATTACATATGGATTTGTGCGGACCAATGAGAGTACAAACGATCAACGGGAAACGTTACATTCTTGTCATAGTAGACGACTTCTCAAAATGGACTTGGGTCTACTTTCTTCGTACTAAAGACCAAGCTCCATCCATGATAGTCACTTTTCTCACCAAAATTCAAGTTCAGCTTAGAAACACCGTCAGAATCGTCAGAACAGACAATGGAACTGAATTCAAGAATCAAACCCTTCGGGATTATTTTGAGAAGGTAGGTATTGTTCATCAAACATCTATTGCTCGGACTCCCGAACAAAATGGCGTGGTCGAAAGACGAAACCGTACTTTAGTGGAAGCCGCCCGCACAATGCTGATCAATGCACAACTACCAGACTATCTTTGGGCAGAGGCCGTCTCAACAGCATGTTATACCCAGAATCGATGTATGATCAACAAACGACACAATCGCACACCATATGAACTTGTCCACAAACGTAAGCCCAATGTTCAACACCTTCATGTCTTTGGTGCACTATGTTACCCGAACAACGATCGTGATGACTTTGGAAAGCTTAAAGCTAAGGCTGATGTAGGAATCTTTATTGGTTATTGTGAAAATTCTAAGGGGTTTCGGATATACAACCGTCGGACCAGAGAGATTCAAGAGACTATACACGCTAATTTTGATGAGCTCACTGATATGGCTTCTGAGCGCAACAGCTTAGGACCCGAACTTAACCGTTTAAATTTCCCAGATCGTTCAGATGCACCTTTACCTTTAACCCGTCAAGAATTGGAAACGCTGTTCACTCCACTGTTTGATGACTCTTTTGAGATTCGTGCACAAAATGTATCCACCGATTCCGCTGCTCAAACTGCCACTATTCCAGTGCCTGATACACCCGTTACTACAACTACTGTAGAAACTGATGCACCTCCAACAGATTCACCAACAGCAGATGAACAGACAGACTCCAACTCATACAATGCACCTGAAGATCTGAATCAACTTGAAGTACCCGAACCTGCAAATTACGATCCCAATGCATTCTTTAATCCGTTTGCACCGACTCCCAACCTTTCCGATATTCCAGAGTCGTCAACACGGGACTTGGAATCGACTAATGTGCAGCAGTTCCATAACCCTCACCCGTCAACACATCATTGGACACGTGATCACCCAATTGTCAACATTATTGGTCATCCCCAAGCTCCAGTGATGACTCGACAGAAACTTCACTCCGATGCCGAACACTGCATGTATGCACTCACCATCTCTCATGCCGAACCAAAAAGCATCAAGGAAGCAATGACACATGATAATTGGATTGAGTCTATGCAAGAAGAATTCGACCAATTCAAGAGACTAGAAGTCTGGGAATTAGTTGAAAGACCGGATGGAGTTTATGTGATTGGACTTAAATGGATATGGAAGAATAAGTTGGACGCAGAAGGTAATGTCATACGCAACAAATCCCGATTGGTAGCTAAAGGTTATAGTCAGGAGGAAGGAATCGACTTTGAAGAATCTTTCGCACCCGTGGCTAGACTTGAAGCTGTACGGATTTTTCTGGCATACGCTGCTCACAAAAACATGATCGTGTACCAAATGGACGTTAAAACAGCATTTTTGAATGGTCAGTTACGTGAGGAGGTATACGTCAGTCAGCCAGAAGGATTTGTCGACCCAGAGCATCCGAACCATGTCTATCGACTTAAGAAGGCTCTCTACGGTCTCAAACAAGCCCCCAGGGCATGGTATGACAAACTTACTGCTTTCTTACTTGCTAATGGTTTTACCAAAGGTTTGATAGATCCAACTTTATTTATCCAAAGACACGGGGAAGACGTTTTAATTGTACAAATTTACGTAGACGACATTATTTTTGCATCTACAAACAAATAATATTCCAATGCTTTTGCAAAATTAATGAAACTTAATTTTGAAATGTCAATGCTGGGTGAACTTACGTTCTTTCTAGGATTACAAGTTCATCAATCTCCCCGTGGTATTTTCCTAAGTCAATCAAAATATGCTCTTGAAATAATAAAGAAACATGGAATGACCAGTTGTGACATGTACAATACCCCAATGTCAAACACCACTAAGTTAGATGCGGATTTACATGGGAAAATGGTAGACCCCACAAAATACCGAAGTATTATTGGGTCGCTCATGTATCTAACCGCTAGCAGACCGGATATTGTATTTGCTGTGTTTATGTGCTCTCGCTATCAGTCGCGTCCTACTGAACGTCACCTCAATGAGGCTAAACGAATCCTTCGATACGTGAAAGGAACCATTCACATGGGGATCTGGTATCCGAAGGATTCTGGTTTTGAACTAATTGCTTTTTCAGACGCTGATCATGCAGGGTGTATGGATACACGAAAAAGTACTTCTGGTGGTTTACAGTTTCTTGGAGACAAGCTTGTGTCTTGGCAATCTAAGAAGCAGGACTGCACTTCACTCTCATCTACTGAATCAGAATATGTGGCTATGGCTGCCTGCTGTGCTCAAATCATTTGGATGCGTACGCAGCTGATGGACTATGGCTACTCATTCGAGAAGATTCCGATGTACTGTGACTCAAAAAGTGCCATTGCTATTTCCTGCAACACGGTTCTACATTCCAAGTCTAAGCACATCGATCTCCGATATCATTTCATCAAGGAGCATGTCGAGAAGGGTACAGTAGAGTTATACTTCGTGGGTACAGAATACCAATTGGCAGACTTGTTCACCAAACCTTTACCACCGGCTAGGTTTACTGAACTCGTTCACCGAATTGGTATGCGTTGTTTGACTCCAGATGATTTAAAAACTCTTCTGGAAAACAATTAATGGAGTCAAACACCAAAAATATCTTTTGTAAATATTTATTCAAAAACAAAAAGAAAAAATTGAAAAACCATAAAAACTACAAAAATATTTTCTTTCATTTCATTTCGTACTTTTATTTCATTTAGTTCACAAATGCAAGCACACGATCTCGTTCAACACTTTGGTCTCTCAAAATTTTCCATATTTTTACGACCAAATGTTGAGGGGGAGAATGTTCGTCAAAATTTCTCAAATTTACTCAAAAGACGTGCACTTGCATTAAAAGACTCCTTTTGCTTTTAATTTTGGTGGTATTTCACGGAATACATTTATGTCAATTAAGTTTGACATTTCTTCCTATTAGGTTATGCCTTAGAAGTTATTATTGCCATAAGTCGCTAAGTTAACCGTTTAGACTTTTAATTAGGACTTAAAATAGAAAACATGTAGTTAAGGGACTTAAGTTGCCAAGATGTGAAAGATTCAAAAATTACACTACTAACCAATCACCCCCTTCGTTTTTCCTTTTTATCAAAAACAAAAATTATTACTTCTCTCACTAACATCACACGGCCAAGATTCAAACTCATAATCCATTCCATAGATCTTCAAAAAGTAAGTCATTTCATGATCTTTGTGTTAATACAACATAGGGTTTTTATGGAATTTGAAAATCAATGGTTAGATTTTGCGTAATTTGCATCTCGAGACTTAGGGTTTACGCAAATATTGAGATTCATGATTATGGATGATTAGGTTGATTAATCATAGGGCTTTTGTGTTATACACTGTCCTCATCATGCTAGCATGCTCTAATCTTAACCTAAAACATGATTTAATGAATTTCGATGATCTTAGGTTTTCGACAAATTGGGTTTTTGAGAGGAAGTGTTAGTTTGTTTGATTTAAGTGGTGGGATATGTTAGTTAGGTGTATGAGAACATGTGTATATGCTTTAATTGTCTCAATATCATGTATGTTTGAATCTAGATGTTCTTAGGGTCTCGTTGTTTTGGGTATTTTTAGTGTGTTGTTATTTGTACTAATTCAGTGATCCCAACATGTTTCTATATGCTTTAATTGTATGAATTAATTGATTAAACAACATGAATCCATCTAACGTATGATCTAGATAGTTTAGGGCTTATGAAAGTTATCGAAATCATGTGTGTGCTTGTTGTTTGTGTGAATAACTTTGTCATTTTGCTTAATTGTCTCAGGTTCACACAAGGAATCAACAAAATATCACAAACGTATGTCTACATGAGTTCTCGAAAATTCTTGTATAAGAATTTTCGAAAAGTGATTTTTATCGAGAACATTTATCGAGATCCTTCGATAAGTTATCGAGAAACCTCATAACTTAGTTATCGAGATCTCTTTATAACTTATCGAAATCTCTCAATAAGTGTTATCGAAATCACAAGGTTTTCGAAATCCCTGATTTATCGAGATCATGGAAAACTGTCTTATCGAGATCACTGGATTCAAGTTATCGAGAACATTTGTCTGACTAGTTATCGAGATCTTTCAGTTTGAAAGTTATCGAGAACTCTCAATACAAATGTTATCGAGATCACTGAATTGGAGAGTTATCGAGAACACAGATTTACAAGTTATCGAGATCACACTTAGAATAATTTTTGAAAAGTTTGTATAACATGTAAACTTTATAAAAACTAAGTTGTATTCTTGTGAACTTGTATTCATGTGTATGTGACCATTGCATCATTAACTTGTGGATGTTTAGTGATTGTATAATCTATTAGATGTACTTAATTTGCATAATGTGTTTTGAATGCTTATCGTTACGTCTTAGATTATATGCAATTTATCATCGTCATAACAACATCTCACGTGTTTAATGAACTTTGCATGCAAAATGGAATATGAATGGCCTTAAGTATCAAACTCGAACGTTAACTTACAAACTAACAAGTTGAATGTTTGATCTTATGACATTACATTTTCAGTACACAATGGCTCAACAACAACAACAAGGAGAAAATGCACCAGCACAGAACCTTCCACTCATCACTCTTGGTGAAATAGTTCCTGCTGACTACAATGTTACTATTGGCAACAACAACGCTCGCATCGACTTCAACAAGCTCAGAATTACTGAAGATTCTTGCAGGATAGTCAAAGACGTTCTCTTGGCACATCCATGTAAGAGCATGCTAACGAAGTCCGCTTCTGTTCCAACCTTCTACATCCACCAATTCTGGCACACTGCTAAGGTCAACTTGGACGATGCTTCATTCAAAGTCACTCTTGAACGACAAGAGTACGAAGTTGATCTTGATGTTCTAAGGACGGTCCTCATGCTTCCTACTTCCGAAGAGTATGAACCAATGATGACGGAGATTGAAATACTCGACTACATGATTCAGCTTGGTTATGATCTAGAAGATTCCTCCAAATTGATATTGTCCAAATTCAACGTCAAGTATCTACCTCAACCTTGGAGAACTTTTTACATGCTAATCATTAGATCAATCACGGGACGGAAGAGTGGTCATGAACATCCCCGACTATCCCATCTGTTAGTATTCTGGGGGATGATGGGCAAGGCTAACATAGACTTTGCTACCCAATCATGAGCGACATCGTCTTTCAGATCCACACAACTGGTCGAACCATGATTCCCTTCTTGAGGTTCACCAAAATGCTCATTGACTACCTCTGCGGCAAAACTCCTGAGTTTCGCCAAAGAATGTTTGACCGTACCGAAGACAAGCACAATGTAGTGGACGATTTCAAGATTGCTTTCGTCAAGTCTATTAAGTTCACTCCAAGGACTAGTGGCGTGAGAATACCAGACAATCTTCTGAATGACAAAATTCTTGTATCTTCGAACTACCGAATCTACGACTTGGCCTACAAAGCCGGGAGAGTAGGCGTTTCAGAAACCGAAGTCCTAAACAACTCCTAAACAACCCAAGTCCAAGCCTGCTGCAACCCCGAAACGCAAAGTCATCAGAAAGAAAGTCGCCACACCCGAACCATCACCACCACCATCAGAAGCTAGTGGTTCAGAATTTGGCTCTGAAACCGAAACTGATGAAGAAGGGGACTATGAAAGAAGGTATACAGCTCAAGAGGATC
>LBNU01035526.1:17528-57119 GCA_014162995.1 Artemisia annua
TAGTATGGATCTTTAACCTTTAACTTGTAAAGGGTTTAGCAACTTCGGATAAATCCTAAGCTACTAAGTGGAATTCTACCTGTAACTTTAATGAGTATGCGGAATCTACTCAGTAAGGCTAAGAAGAACACAAACAATAAGAATAGCAGAACACAATAATAATATCAAACCAAGCCTCAATATTATTAATACGATCACTCTTAATAGTGATAGGGTTTTACAACCTTGAAGCTATGAACTAACTAACCAATAATATATGTAACGTGTATGTTTGTGTGTGTCGTTATTTTCTACATGAAACATACGTGCCTATCATCTCTTTATATAGTAGAGATGCTAGGGTTAAAAACTTATCCTACAAGTAAAACAATCTTCTGTAATCTTCTAATAAAGATAAGTATTTTGCATATACTCCACCAGCTTGTAGAATCTTCATTGTGCATATTTAGTCCTTCAATTATCTTTATTGAAGCATATGTAGTTTTGTTGTATCAAATCACATATACACGATTGTATATGACCTAACAAATTTGTTTCGTCATTTCGAAAATTTTGCAATATCGTAATCATGACCATTTAATATAATAAGAAAAATTTCAAATTTTTCCGTAAAAATGGTGATTAAAATAATGACGGAGATTAATATATAATTAAACGTTTTTAATTATAGGGATTTTTGCAGTTCGCTACACTTTGGTTCGAGGGGTTTCACGTATGAGCATGTTTGGGATATCTTGAAAAATTACCCGAAATGGGATGCCGAGGATCCGATAGACATTACATGTCTCGAGGATGTATTCGGCCCGGACAAACGACCTCGTCCCGAAAGAAACACTAAATGAGCTGGAAATAAACAAAAGTCGACGGAAACGGCAAGTGCGGCGAGCTCCGGTGGGAGTCAAACGAGTACTTTTTCGGAAAAATTATCCGAAAAGTATACGCAAGCAAAAGAAGCTCAAACGACTTGTTACGAGGCGAGGAGGAAGAGCGAAGAAAAGGCGTTTGAGAAGGAAGCAAGGGCGTTGGAAATGCAGGAAATGCAATTGCTCATGTTAGATGCCAGCTTGGTTACTGACCCGGTGAATGCCGAAATCATTCGCAGGAGACAAGCAAGAATAACTAAGAAATACCAAAGTCTCGATAACGACGATAGCGAATAAAATGTTTAATCTTCGTATTAATTGTATTTTTTTATTGTCATATCGTATTTTTTTTCGTATTGTAACTTTTTTATTTCATGAAATAAAATTAGTATGTTGTGTTATTTTTAATTATTTGTGAAATGAATTTAGTTTATTTAATGAAATGAATAAAAAAAAATAAAGTTGTTAGTAGTGGACCCCAAATGAGTAAGTTGAGGTGAGTTGTGAGTGAAAAAGAGGTTAGTTGTGAAGAGGTGTTGAGGTGATGTGGCATCCATGACCCCCAAATGAGTAATTTTGGCTTGTCACAATAACTTCCACTCTTATTAACATGTTAGCTATTAGGTTGAATATATTGACATGTTATCTAATACAGTATGTATTTATTTATTTTTTGCTTTCTTTCTTTCGTACAACGTGTTAAATACATAATGAAACATTAATGGACCCAAAACCTCAATCAAACTTGGGTCATATCTATCCACTAATAAAATATTGTATGAGAACAAATTATCAAGGTCATGTAATTTTTCCAAACAACTATTTGACATCAAACATCCGCATAAAAAAAATAAAAATAAAAAAATAAATAATAATAAAAAATAAATAAATAAATAAATAAATAAATCACAAGGCATAAGAAACCCAAACAAAATAAGCCCCTTTGGTTCTCCTGTTTGGAACCATCCTGTTGTAATTTGTTTCCTTATTGTTCTACAGTAATAAATATTTCATTTGAGTAAATTACATAGATGGTCCCTGTGGTTTGCCCAAAGTTTCACCCACAGTCCCTGAAAGTTAAAAGTTGCACAGATAGTCCCTATCTCTGAAAAGAATAACACTAATGGTCCCTTTTTTAACTGTCGTTAAGTGACTTCCGTTATAATTTACACGTTAGTCCCTTTTGGTTAAATATCATTGCATCGTTTATCCTTTATAATAACGGCCGTTTATAACTTAAAGTTTTTCGAATTTTTCTTACGTTTTCATACGTTTTCATCCATTTTTATACGTTTTCATGCGTTTTAATCCGTTTTCGTCCGTTTTTCTTACGTTTTCATCCGTTTTCATGCGTTTTTATATGTTTTTGCTCGTTTTTCTTACGCTATTGTCTGTTTTCCTACGTTTTCATCCATTTTTATCCGTTTGGGTCCGTTTTTATACGTTTTCGCTTGTTTTTATACGTTTTCCTTTATTTTTCTTACATTTTCATACGTTTTTATCCGTTTTTATATGTTTTCATACGTTTTTATATGTTTTCGTTCGTTTTTATACGTTTTCTTACATTTTCATCGGTTATTTTTATGTAAGAAAAATGGACGAAATCTTATAAAAACGGACGAAAACAGATTAAAACGCATGAAAACGTATAAAAAGGGATGAAAACGTAAGAAAAATTAGAAAATCTTTAAGTTATAAACGGCCGTTATTATAAAGGATAAACGATGCAACGATATTTAACCAAAAGGGACTAACGTGTAAATTATAATGGAAGTCACTTATCGACAGTTAAAAAAGGGACCATTAGTGTTATTCTTTTCAGAGATAGGGACTATCCGTGCAACTTTTAACTTTCAGGGACTGTGGGTGAAACTTTAAGCAAACCACAGGGACCATCTATGTAATTTACTCATTTCATTTTCTAAAGAACCTTTTTTCTTATAAAAAAGAAAAAAAAAAAACGACAACAAAAACCAAAAAAAAAAAAAACAAAAAAACAAAAAAAAAACAAAAAAACAACCCGTTAAGGACATTATATTTCTATACAATTGTAAAGTGNTTTGAGAAGGAAGCAAGGGCGTTGGAAATGCAGGAAATGCAATTGCTCATGTTAGATGCCAGCTTGGTTACTGACCCGGTGAATGCCGAAATCATTCGCAGGAGACAAGCAAGAATAACTAAGAAATACCAAAGTCTCGATAACGACGATAGCGAATA
This sequence comes from Artemisia annua, assembly GCA_014162995.1. NCBI lineage: Eukaryota > Viridiplantae > Streptophyta > Magnoliopsida > Asterales > Asteraceae > Artemisia > Artemisia annua. The sequence goes on from LBNU01035526.1 coordinate 20,609, forward strand.
AAATGTTTAATCTTCGTATTAGTTGTATTTTTTTATTGTCATATCGTATTTTTTTTCGTATTGTAACTTTTTTATTTCATGAAATAAAATTAGTATGTTGTGTAATTTTTAATTATTTGTGAAATGAATTTAGTTTATTTAATGAAATGAATAAAAAAAATAAAGTTGTTATTGGTAGACCTCAAATGAGTAAGTTGATGTGAGTTGTGAGTGAAAAAGAGGTTAATTGTGAAGAGGTGTTGGGGTGATGTGGCATCCGTGGGCCTCAAATGAGTAATTTTGGCTTGTCACAATAACTTCCACTCTTATTAACATGTTAGCTATTAGGTTGAATATATTGACATGTTATCTAATATGTATTTATTTATTTTTTGCTTTCTTTCTTTTGTACAACGTGTTAAATACATAATGAAACATTAATGGACCCAAAACCTCAATCAAACTTGGGCCATATCTATCCACTAATAAAATATTGTATGAGAACAAATTATCAAGGTCATGTAATTTTTCAAAACAACTATTTGACATCAAACATCCGCAAAAAAATAAATTAAAAAAAAATAATAAATAAATAAATCACAAGGCATAAGAAACCCAAACAAAATAAGCCCCTTTGGTTCTCCTGTTTGGAACCATCCTGCTGTAATTTTGTTTCCTTATTGTTCTACAGTAATAAATATTTCATTTTCTAAAGAACCTTTTTTCTTATAAAATAGAAAGAAAAAACGACAACAAAAACCGAAAAAAAAAAGAAAAAAAAAAAAAAAAAAAAAAAAAAAAAAAAAAAAAAAAAAAAAAAAAAAAAACGTTAAGACATATATTCTATACAATTGTAAAGTGGTTTTATTTTCAAAAGTAAACATGTATACAGAAGGTAACTTGTAAAAGAAATAATAATAAAATAAATAAATAAAATAAATAATTGTGCAGGCAACATCCTTTTGTATAATAGATCGTACGAACATAATAGCAATGTTGTAGTTTAGAGAGCCTCCCTTTCTTCAAAAGAATAAGCACTTCCCTTTACTCCATATACGGTACCTCTGAATCCTTTTCAAGAATCGATGGCAGCCCAGGCTAGCGATGCCCCCAATGCGCATCATATCTACTACCTTGCTCCTAGGCTCCATATTGCTCCAGCCGCTCACTATAATAGCCTGGTTCTCGAGCAGGGATTTGAGATACTTTAGTGTATGCCTCAAGTTACCAAACTTTTTCACGACCATATGTCATAAGCAACATTTGTGCATGTTACGTGCAAGACATTTATCCATGTAGGCATGTACGAAAGGTTGGCATAAGTTGCATTGTTATCATTTTCAATGCTCTCTTAAATATTTGCAGGGTTATACAAGTTACTAGGCTAAAAGGCCCGAAAATAATATTCACTTTTTATATGGAGTTTGAGGAGTTGCCTAAAACGTCAACCGGGAAGACCCAGAAGTTCGTTTTACGGGAAAAGGCCACGACAATGGGGAGTTTATCATTAAAATGAAAGAGCAAACTATGAGTGTTACACTATTTAGTTTGTTGTTGTTTGAATGAATGGTAGCTGCTGTTGTTGAAAGGTTAAGTTGCACCATATGTATAATCTTAGTGTCAGTACTAAACATTGTTGAACTCCTTACTGGGACATTTAACCAAGAACATAATAGTTGGTTATTGTTCATTACATAAAGTAATCGTGATTTGGTTCCAATCTCCAATAGCATTTTAATTGTATATTTGGCTAAAACGTAGTGTGTATGTTTGTATATGGGGTTGTACATTATGGGTGTGATTTAACGTTTCATGTGAGTACGTGACGTGTGGGGTTTGGAAGCATGCACATAAATAGTCGAGTTTTTTTTACCAATTGGTTGTTTATAAAAAACTTATTTACCATTATCCTGTTTGTTCAAAAATATTCACCCTTATGTAGTGTTTTTTAATACTTTTCTCCACTTTTTAATTCAGAAAATTAATGTTGCCATGATCAAACAAAAAGAGAAAAGTGATTACTCTTTACACTGTAAAAAAATATCTTTCGAGCTTTTTAAACTCATTCTCTACGCATATATATTATTTAAAAATTAGTAGAACAAAACAAGCTAAAAAAAATATCTTTGGAGCTTTTTAAACTCATTTTCTACGTGTTGGGTTTGGAAGCATGCACATAAATAGTCAATAGATCAAATTGAATCGAATCGAATTGAACTATGTGTTCCGGTTTTGTTCTTGATAAGTTGATAGCGTCATTAAAAATGTGCTAATAAAAAAGAAAAAATTGTCAGCGACTCAACATTTGATTTAGAGTGATGTAGCAAGCCTTCAAAAACACAGTCATCTCAGCGATCTCATCACCTCCCCATTAACAGAGCGCAAACCCCACTACAAGATAACTTTGCAAGAACAACAAATTAGTGACTGATTCAGGGAGATAGGAAAATAAGAGTGATTTTAGTTAGCGGCTGGACATAAGGTTTTGTTTTAAAACTTACTAGACACATATCATGTGGATCCACATTCCATATGAGTAGCAAGTTAGGATCACGTTGGCACCATATACTTATTGCTATATATAGAGAACAAGATTGAATTGTGCCTTTGGATGTTTTGCCGTGATCGTGTATGTGTATTGACATATTGGAGTATCTTGCTAGTGGTGTTTATTTATGGAAGGTGCTGGCTCATCATACATTACATCGTCTGGTTTTTCAAATATTTTGACGTTAAAATTGAGGGTTTTTTAATTTTTAGATGAAGGTTGATAATACAAGTGTGTGTTTTTATTAATGGGGTTGTATATTATGGGTGTGATTTTAACGTGTCATGTGAGTACGTGACGTGTGTGATTTTAATGTATCAGTTGCTTGGTGTCATGGCCGGGTTTGTACCCGTTATATATACTTATTGTTTGAATATCATTAATGACTTAGGATCAAATAAAAAGAAACCTTAAAATGAGAAGGATGAGAAATAACTATAACCATGGATTAGAGATGCATCGACTTGAATTAGATGCATCCCTAATCTTTTAGATGCATCCTAATATATTTTCTAGCTANTTATTGTTTGAATATCATTAATGACTTAGGATCAAATAAAAAGAAACCTTAAAATGAGAAGGATGAGAAATAACTATAACCATGGATTAGAGATGCATCGACTTGAATTAGATGCATCCCTAATCTTTTAGATGCATCCTAATATATTTTCTAGCTAAAAATTAGATGCATATACATATATTAGATGCATTTTAGCAAGTTAGGCAAATTGTATGTGTTTTTTGTCCTCTGCGGGTCAAATTTATTGCAAGTACTACTATGCATCGTTTTCACTTTAAAATCAATTTCGAAACTAGTTGGAATGCATCTAAATGAATAGAGATGCATCTAATTCAAGTCGACGCATCTCAAATCTTTAGTTGTAGTTATTTCTCATCCTTCTCATTATAAGTTTTCTTCTCACCGGATCCCCACCCTATCATTAATGGGGTTTGTACGTGAAGTAGGGATAAGTTTTGTCCATTGAAATTGGGGAATATGAGTGGACTTGTACTTTGCCCATCGATAATAAAGGCTATCTTACATCACGTGGATCCACATTCCATATGAGTCACCATATACATATGGAGTAGTGATTGAGATGCCTAAAACTTGTGCCTAAACTCATGCCTAAGCCTACGTGTCATCATCTTGATGGCTGCAGTCAGGGAACCCACGTTTTCACAAACCATCAGGATCATGCCACATATGTTAGGCATGAGTTTAGGCATACAAATTAGGTCTCCCAATCATTTTCCATATGGAGAACAAGATTGAATTGTGCCTTTGGATGTTTTGCCGTGATCTTGTATATATATATATATATATATATATATATATATATATATATATATATATATATATATATATATATATATATATATATATATATATATATATATATATGCAAAGGATCACGTGCGGATGTTTTGTTTTAGTGCGGACGTGCGGATGAACATAGGCCGTAGATCTTTTCTTATTAGCGGTTGAGATTAGATCTAATTATATAAGACGGAGTGGCATTTTCGTAAATACGGTCAAACCTGTGGTCGTCATTATCTTCGTATCTTTTTTATTTTTATTATAATATTCTGTTTCCTTATTTTTTGCAACTATTTTTATTTAAGTTTTATTATCGAATGGATTTACCTGATCAGTATTCTGGTATCGGTCCTGATCTATCGCATCATTCTTTATCAAAAAACGCTGTTGAAGGTATTTTATCAGGTATATATCACAATAGATCTATTGTGATATTTAACTTTTTTNATATATATATATGCAAAGGATCACGTGCGGATGTTTTGTTTTAGTGCGGACGTGCGGATGAACATAGGCCGTAGATCTTTTCTTATTAGCGGTTGAGATTAGATCTAATTATATAAGACGGAGTGGCATTTTCGTAAATACGGTCAAACCTGTGGTCGTCATTATCTTCGTATCTTTTTTATTTTTATTATAATATTCTGTTTCCTTATTTTTTGCAACTATTTTTATTTAAGTTTTATTATCGAATGGATTTACCTGATCAGTATTCTGGTATCGGTCCTGATCTATCGCATCATTCTTTATCAAAAAACGCTGTTGAAGGTATTTTATCAGGTATATATCACAATAGATCTATTGTGATATTTAACTTTTTTAATATTATTAAAATGATATTAATCGTTTTTGTTATTCTTCATTTTCAAATTTTATTCTGCATTTATAAATTGTTATTCTGCATTTTGAAATTGTATTCTGATATTAATATTGATATTTTGTTCGGTATTATGATATTAATATATAAGGATAGTATTCTGATATTAATTTCGTTACATAAGGATGGTATTCTGATATTAATATCGTTACATAAGGATGATATTCTGATATTAATATCGTTACATATGGATGGTATTTTTATATTAAGATTGTTATATAAGGATAGTTTTCTGATATTAATATCGTTTTTGTTATTAACTTATATTTGGTAGGTATTAATATCGTTATATTGGAGGTATTGTGATATTAATATATAAGGATAGTATTCTGTTATTAATATCGTTTTTGTTATACGGATAGTATTTTTTTATATGATTGTTATTATGTAGAATTGTGTATTTGTTATATGACACGTGGCCATTATTCGGTTGACAGTTGGTCCTTATTTGTTATTCTGCTTTTTAAATTGTATTATGATATTAATTTCGTTATATGTTATGTATTATGATATTAAGTTAAATTAGAGGTATTATTATATTATTATTATTATTTTAATATCCTGAACTTGTAAGTTAATCTTTTTTGTTTTTAATAAAGTTAATATGGTAGGTATTTTGATATTAAGATTGTTGTTATGATATAATGACTGTTATTTTGATATTAAGATTGTTATTGTGATATAATGATAGTTATTTTGATATTAAGATTGTTGTTATTATGATATTTAATTGTTATTTTTGAGACAATTGTGTACTTGACACGTAGCTCTTATTCGTTTGACAATTGTTCCTTATTTGTTATTCTGCTTTTTAAATTGTATTCTGATATTAATTTCGTTATTATGTTATGTATTATGATATTAAGTTATATTATAGTTATTATTATGTTATTATTATTATTTTAATATCCTGAGTTTGTAAGTTAATCTTTTTTGTTTTTAATAAAGTTTATATGGTAGGTATTTTGATATTAAGATTTTTGTTATGATATAATGATAGTTATTTTGATATTAAGATTGTTATTGTGATATAATGATTGTTATTATGATAGTATAATTTTTTAATTTTTATTTATACTGATTGTAAAGTTCAATGTATATATTTGTGATATTTTTATATTTTACTTTCATAGATATTTTTTTAGGTGATTTGATGACGCATAATTCTGCAAGCATTGATCTTGTTGATGATGTAAATTTATCACCTGATGATAATGTTGAAGACAACGATGAAGTAAATTCGCCAGATTTTTTTACATTAAATTCAAGGCTATATAAACCTGTTGTTGTTAAAGCAGTTGTACCAAAAGAAGGTAGTTCATTTGATAGTGTTGAAGATGTTTATAAGGTGTACAAAAATTATGCTGCTGAAGCTGGTTTTATTGTTCATAGAGGGCATGAAAGTAAAGTTGGAGGTATAATTGTGAATAAGGAATTTGTTTGTAGTAAAGAAGGTATCAAAAGAGTTGAACTTAAAGAGTTTGATAGTTTAAAACAAGATTGTGATGATAAGAAGGTTAAGAGGAAAAGATATGAGTTTAGGACAAATTGCAAAGCTAGACTTTATGTTATTAAATCTGGTGATAAGTATAAGGTTAAAACATTTGTGGAAGATCACAATCACGGTTTTTTTACTGCTGAAGATAGATATCTGCAAAAGTCTCATAGGTCTATGAGTGTGGCGCATCAGTATTTTGCTATTAAGGCTTCAAATTTAAACATTGGGCCTTGTATGTCATTCAATTTTATTGCTGAACTTTTGGGTGGATATGAGAATGTTGGTGCTACTAAGACTGATTTTAAGAATTTGAGTCGTGACATTTATAATTATATTGGTAAATATGATGCCCAAATGATAATTGATAAGTTTAGCGTTTTGAAAGAAAGAGATGAAAATTTTACATTTGAGTTTAAGACTAATACTCAGGGTCAGTTAAGTTGTTTGTTTTGGTGTGATGATACAAGTAAAAGGAATTATGAAGCTTTTGGTGATGTTTTGTCTTTTGATGCTACATTCAAAACAAATATGTTGGTTATTTTTATTTATGTATTTATTTATTTATTTATTTATTATTATTATTATTATTATTATTATTTTTTTTTTGTAGGTATAATATGGTTTTTGTTCTTTTTACGAGTGTTGATAATCATCAAAAATGTGTAATATTTGGTGTTGGTTTGCTTTCGAAAGAAGACGTTGTTTCTTATGAGTGGCTACTGGAAGCTTTTCTTAAAACACATATCAAGGAGCCGTACCTTGTTTTAACAGATCAAGATCCTTCAATGTTAATTGCAATACAAAAGATGTTTAAAAGTGCTAAACATCGTCTATGCATGTGGCATATAATGAATAAACTTCCTACAAAGGATTTTTTTTTTTTTTTTAGATATATTGTAACAAAAAAGTTAATTTAAACATCTTTTTAATATTACTTATTTTCAGTAATAAGTTAATATAAAAAATTACATTTATATATAAATATGTTTTTCCTTATTTTATACAGACTGGTTCTGAAATATGTGAAGAAGAAGGATTCAAGAAGCGTTTATGTCGTATTGTATGGAGGGAAAGCGATGAGCCTGAAGAATTTGTTAGAAAATGAAATTCTTTATTGAATGAATATAAGTTGGATGAGCATAAATGGTTAAATGATATGTTTAATATAAAAGAGAAATGGATTCCTGCTTATTTTAGAGATATCCCAATGAGTGGTTTGATGGAAACTACGTTAAGAACTGAAACTGAAAACTATTTTTTTGGTCATAATTCTAATTGGAGTTCCACTCTAGTTCATTTTCTTTTTCGTTATGAAAGTGCATTAGATCAACAAAGAAATAATCAACGTGTTCTTGATAATAATACAAGAACTGGTAAGCCACAATTGAAAACCAGGCAAGCAGTTGAAGTACAAGCTGCAGAGTTTTATACCCTTGAGGCATTCTATTTGGTTCAGATTGAGATTGTTGCTTCTGTTGATAATTGTACTGGTTCTATGAAAAATTTGAGGTATGTTAAGGACACTGATAAAGAGTGGTATGGAGAGTTTAAGGTATTTTTTTTTAATATTAATAAAAATGATCAGTAAACTGGTTTTTAAATTTAGTAAAAATAATAATTATTTTTTCATTTCTTTTTTTTTAGGTTGACTACAATGAAGAAAGTCATTCAGTTAAATGCAGTTGCCTACATTTTGAAAGACGTGGGTTGTTATGTCGTCATGCATTTTATACTCTTAGAGCAAATTCGATTAAGAAGATACCAAAACAGTATCTTTTAAGGCGTTGGAGAAAAGAAGCTGTTGTTTTACCTCCTTTTGGATCTTCTTATAAAACAAGTGGATCTTCAGGTTCTTATATTTCCAAAGTTTATTCAAAAGTGAATGGGATAATTGACTGGTCTCAAACAATCAGTCCAAAATCAACCAATGGTCAACTTAGGTCAAACCTATTGATCCAGTACTATTGAGAGGAGTACAGTGTATCCCCGGGTCGTTAAGTACCAACGAGGTGTGGAAACTGTAATACAACGAATTTGTGATCTGGTGAAATTTGAACAGGAAAGGGGTTATGAGTGTTTTATACTAATGAAATAAAGAAAATAGCTTTAAACAAGCTATATGAACAAGAACGTGAATTTAGGAAACCTAAAAATGTTTAAAACTTAAAAACACGTACGTTTAATTTAAATTAACGTAAACGTACAAAATAAAACGTGAGTTTTAAGAAATAAAAGGCCTATGGATATGAAAATTATATTTTTACAAAGAAAATTATTGGAAAATTAAAATTATTTATTAGACTATTTATTTAATTATTATTAATTAATAACTATTTTTAACTATTTAATAATACACTAAATTACAAGAAATTATGAAAATGACTTAGATAAATAAAATTTTAACTTAGAAAAATCTAAAATAACCTAAAACTTATTTTAAAACTGAAATTATAATTATTACACTTTTAATCTATTTATTATTAATTAATTACTATTTAATAATTATTTAAAACTAATTTAAATTATAATAAATACTAAATAAACACTAATAAATCTGAAACTTTTTCTATAAATATTATATAAGTGCAGAAACATATGAAAATTATAAAAATAGCAAGTGCTTAATGAAAAAGTTGAGAAATAAACTAAATAAGCTAAAGCTTCTTAAATAGAAGCTATCACTTTCTATATAATGATGATTTTCTGGATTTTCTTTTACAAACCTGTTTAATAGCTAAAAATAGAAAACTTTAATGAAGACAAACTTGATAGAATTCAAAAATAAGCATTGTGCAAACTTGAAATCACCACAGATAAGTTATAAGCTTGAAATGAGATTTTGGAACTTGAAAAGATAACACAATAAGCCACAAAGCTGAAATTAAGCATGAAAAAGCTAAAAGCTACTGAGGGTGACCCAAATAAGCTGAAACAACTAGAGAAGAACAATGAAATAAGCCACAGATCATAAATAAGCAAATCCAATCCACCTGAAAACAAACAGACCCTTAAGGGCTTTTGCAGGCCTTGAATAAGCCCTGCTATAAAGCTCAATAGGACAAGGAAAGCTTGGAATAGGAAAGTAGGGTATAAGAGCTTCTCAATAAGCCAAAAGCCTCACTGTGGGACCCACTATTAAGCTCACAATGAGCTTATGAACATGACACTCTATACTGACAACTCAGTGTAGATGTTAAAAGAGTGAAGACTTGATGGATCAAATTTAGCAAGCAAATAAGCAGATATGAGAGATATAAGCACTTAAATAAGTAACCAGCCAGAAGGACTTCCTAAATCACCAAAAAGCTAAAGATAAAGCTTAATAATTAGCACTGTGGGAGCTTATGAAAACAAGCTCAAGAACCACACTCCCCTGGAGCAGGGGAGGTATTTGCAAACTAGGCTAAAGTAAGCCTCAAAATAAGCAGTTAACTAAAATTCTAAAAATAAAATAAAAATAGCCCAACAGAGATTAGCTGCCAATTATTAATTATCCAAAATTTTAAAAGCTAAAGCCTAAATATGAAACCATGAAAAATCTACCAAGATTGGTGAAACTAACTAAACATGAAAGTTTGACTTATTTACTTATGAACCTATTTTGACTTTATGGAACTTTGATTACTTCTAAAGGACTGAAAAAGTGATATTAAGCTAAAAGGAGACTAAAACAAGCTTTTGTAACAACTTATGCAATGAATAGATGAGATCTAGTACCTTAAATCCCAACAGTGATTAAGTGATATGAGATTAAAGTTATTTTTGACTTTTGATCACATGACCACTGGATTTAAAGGTTTGTGTGAACTACTAGAACCTAATGAATCATGTATTAATCAATAACAACATCATAAACAGCTTAGAGCTTAGGTAAACAGATTGATCCAAACACTCTCTATAAAGAGTGATTTTGAGGTTTTTGAAGAAAAGCACTAAATTAAGCTATGTTACTGAATCATAAGTATTTTATGATCACAAAAACAACAGCAATAACAACAAACTTAGATGAATTAAGATTATGCTAAAAAAACAGTCAAGAGCAATACTGAGCAACAAGGAAATTTAATGAACAAGCTTGCAAGATTATACAATAATACAACTAAACTATACTAAAGAAACACAGAACATCATGTATAAGCACTAATTAAACATGACTACAGTGACTTAACAAAATTTGAGAAATGGAGCTTACAACTGGATTCTGAGCAATACAATGAACCAAGATCTTAGAACATAACCTAAAGCTCCCCCAGAAGCACTACAACCCAGCAAATCCAAAATAAACCCTGCTCCAGCTTTCTTCCTTCATTCTTCTGATTTTTTTATTTTTCAACTATTTTTTAGTATTTTGAGTAATTTTTATTTTCTTAACCTAACTAAGTGTAAATGCTTTATAAGCTTTGAGAAGCTTATAAGTGAGCAGAAATAAGCTTAAATTACCACTGAGCAATAACTTTCAACAACATTGACTTAATCATGAGATTTCAAGTAAATTTTGCATAAACTGAATTGTAACAAAGAAAGTGAAATTGATGATTGAAAAAGGTCTTAAGTACACTGAAATTACTTAACATAACGTTTGTAGGCTAAAAGTTACACTGAAAATGAGAATTAAACTATGTCGACATTACATAAGCTAATAATAATCTACATGGCCTTCTCCTCTGCATAATACTTGAATTATATAGACTTTTTGAACTCTGTCGACCTCTCTGAATGTATCCCACCACTTTCTAACCCTTGGATCATCTGAAATCATCAAAACCATACATGTGGCATTTTGGCGCCAAAAGTCTCTTAAGCAGGTTTTTTCAATTAATGGGTTTTGTTTTGTTATAGTGGTGGAGGAGACAAGTTTAGGAGTAGGTTATGGGCTGGGGTTGAGGTGGAAAGCAAAACCAGTGAGGTGGGGTGGTATTGCAGGGTGGTTTTAAGGTTCAGTGAGGGAGAAGGTGAGGTGGAGGGAAGGGGTGAACAGTGGGTGGTGTTTGACCTGTTGTTTGACCCAGGTTTTGATATTTAAGGGGGTGTTGGGCTTATGTTTATGGTTGGGCCTGGTATTTCTTTTAAAGGGTAATGGGTTGGGTTTTTATTAAAGCGTGTGTTGGGTTTATTTGGGTTTTGGGTTTATTAGATATAGTTTAGGGTCCGGTTTGGTTTAGTAGTGAAAAAGCCCAAGGACCAATAATGTAAATTTAGATTTTTGAGGGGTGTGAGTTGTATTTATCACAAGGTTATCACAAGGACCATACATGCCAAGTTTCAATAATACAAGGACCATAAAAGCATTTTTTTCCAAATTTTAAAACCCGGGGGACTTGTTTTGCCATTTTTGAAACTTCAGGGATCAAAGTTGTCATTTTGCAAACTTAAACTTTAAAGGACTAATTTTGACAACTTGTGAATCCCCAAGGACCTTTGATGATACTTTCCATGTTTTGAATAACCAGGGACTAGTTTTGACAACTTTTAAAAGTTCAGGGATTGAAACTGCCAATTCTACAAACTTGACTCGTTTTTCATCAGTTTTCAATCCTTTTGCATCTGAAACATATAAAAACACAATTCAGGGATATTTTATGTATTTTAAGGCATTTCTGTGTGTTTTCAGATGTTTTTGCAGTCTAAATGTTATAGAAATGATGAGTATTTACACACTCATCAATCCCCCACACTAAACTATTGCTAGTCCCTAGCAATCCTTTTTGAAAATTTAATGGATTTTATGTCTCTTTACCAAAAGCCATTACTTCTGGAGTAGCCAATGTTTTAGTTAAAGAACCATGGTACATTAATAACCAAATGATTTTGAGCAAACCATCAGCTGTCAACGGATTTGATTTGTCTTTACCAAAAGCCGTTTGCTTCTGGACTAGCCAACTCTTAGATAAAATACAGTTATCATCTTGGTGAGCTGATTACCAATTATGGTTTTCTACTGCCTTTACCACAAGCCATAACCTTGCGGGCTAGCCAACTCTTCACTTATCAAAGATATGGTGAGTTGAATACCATACAATTTTTGGCAAATTGTCAGCCATAAACGAATTTGAGATATCTTTACCAAGAGCCGTTTGCTCTTAGATTAGCCAATCCTTATGTGGGTTAGACATGGTGGACTGATTACCATTTGTTGTGTTTAGTGCAAAGCACTTCCACTAAAAAAATTTTTGGTCAAAACGGGGGAAATAGGGCACTAAAAGATATATATTTGATAAAATTCGCTAGAATTTCCCCCCCACACTTAGAATTGAATATTGCCCTCAATATTCAAAGTCCCGGCTATTATGTCGACCCTTTGAACATAAAAAGATAACATTACTAGCTAAGTGTGGTAACACAACAATTATTTTCTTTTTATATTTACAATTTTCTCATTCAATTTTCATCATCATTTTTTTTTTACATATTTACATGGATATAACAGTAGGGGCAACTCCCCCACACTTGGGTGGTAGAAAAGAGAAAGAAGACAGAAATATGGGTGAAACCCCATATGGAGCTAACGTTTTTGTTCACCGAGTCACTAGCTTGACTCAATCCCCGCATTCATTGGTTCATGGGGAATGTTTGTAGATCTGGGACAACCATGGGTGGTATGTCCTCTCCAAAATAGTGCTTTAACCGATGGCCATTCACTTTAAAATTTGGACCGTCATTTTGAGATAACTCAACGGTACCATATGGATAGACTTTTGTAATAGTGAATGGACCAGACCAACGGGATTTTAGTTTTCCCGAGAAGATCTTTAATCTTGAATTAAAAAGAAGGACTCTATCACCAACGTTGAAAACGCGGTTCTTGATTTTAGAGTCATGAATCTTCTTTGTCTTTTCTTTATAGATCAAAGAGTTCTCGTATGCCTGATCACGTAGTTCATTTAATTCATTCATTTGAACTTTACGGTGATCTCCCGTAGTTTGCAGGTCAAAGTTTGCATGTTTCAGGGCCCAATAGGCTTTGTGCTCTAGTTCTATCGGAAGATGACAAGCCTTTCCGTACACAAGCTTGTAGGGCGTACACCCGATAGGTGTTTTATAAGCTGTACGGAAGGCCCAGAGTGCATCATCCAATTTATCCGACCAGGATGCACGATTTTCTCCTACGGTCCTTTCCAGTATTCTTTTAATACCCCGATTTGAAACTTCTACTTGTCCACTTGTTTGTGGGTGGTACGCAGTAGAAAGACGGTGAGTTACACCATACTTTTGCATGACTTTGTCAAATTTGTCATTGCAGAAATGCGTACCACGATCACTGATGATAGCACGTGGAGTTCCAAAACGGGCAAACAGGGCTTTGAGGAATTTCACAACAACTCGGGCATCATTAGTGGGAAAAGCTTTCGCTTCAACCCATTTTGACAGATAGTCAACAGCCACGAGAATGTATTTATTTCCTCGAGATGATGGAAATGGCCCCATAAAGTCAATGCCCCATACATCAAAGATTTCACAAACTTGAATTGCATTTTGTGGCATTTCATTTCGTTGTGAAATATTCCCGTGACGCTGACAAGAGTCACAGGTTTTGACGAAATCATGGGCATCTTTATAGATTGTGGGCCAATAAAACCCGGAATCAAACACCTTCTTGGCGGTGTAGTTGGGACTATGATGTCCCCCAGTAGGTCCAGCATGGCAAGCCTTGAGAATATCAACGGCTTCCTGACCATATACACATCGCCGGATGACTTGATCCGCACAGATTTTGAACAGGTAGGGGTCGTCCCAGAAGTAATGTTTAACATCTTTAAAGAATTTATTCTTCTGTTGGGACGTCATCCCTTTCACTATGAAGTTACCCGCATGGTAATTTGCGAAATCAGCAAACCATGGGGTGGTAGAGTCTCCACGAAAAGCAACCGCATTTAGTGTCTCGAGAGGAAAGGTTTCATTTATTTCCTTTTTCTCGTAAACATCTTGGTGTGGGTTCTCTAATCGGGACAGATGATCAGCAGCTAGGTTCTCAGCTCCTTTTTTATCACGTATAATGATATCAAATTCTTGTAGGAGGAGAACCCAACGGAGCAATCTCGGCTTTGCATCTTGTTTTGCAAAGAGATATTTGAGAGCCGAGTGATCCGTATACACTACGCATTTAGTCAATATCAAATAAGGCCGAAACTTCTCAAATGCATACACCACGGCTAATAATTCTTTTTCCGTTGTGGTGTAATGAGTTTGAGCTTCAGTCATAGTTTTGCTTGCGTAGTGGATAGGCTGAAAGTGTTTAGTTTTTCGTTGCCCCAGGACTGTACCGATAGCAAAATCACTTGCATCGCACATGAGTTCAAAGGGAAAATCCCAGTCGGGGGCAACTAGAATGGGTGCCTCAGTAAGCTTTTTCTTTAATGTTTCAAAAGCTTCAATGCACTCAGGTGAGAAGATAAAAGGAGTATCCTTTTCAAGAAGATGGGTCATGGGCCGGGAGATTTTAGAAAAATCTTGTATGAATCTACGATAGAATCCGGCATGACCTAAAAAACTCCTAATACCTTTGACGGTAGTGGGATGAGGTAATTTAGCAATGACATCAACCTTAGCTCTATCAACCTCAATCCCGTTCTTTGATATCTTATGGCCTAGGACAATGCCTTCTTTGACCATAAAATGACTCTTCTCCCAATTTAGACAAAGATTGGTGTCTTCACACCTTTTCAGCATGTTTTCTAAATTGGATAGACATGTTTGGAATGAATCCCCAATGACCGAAAAGTCATCCATAAAGACCTCCATTGTTTTCCCGGTCACGTCGGAGAATATGGCCATCATACACCTTTGGAACGTGCCAGGAGCATTACATAAGCCAAAAGGCATACGTTTATAAGCAAAGGTTCCGTAGGGGCATGTGAAGGTAGTCTTTTCTTGATCCTGTGGATCAATGGGGATTTGAAAGTAACCCGAGAAACCATCAAGGAAACAATAGTACTCATTTCCCGCTAATCTCTCAAGCATCTGATCCATGAAAGGTAGAGGAAAGTGGTCTTTGCGGGTGGCGTCATTTAACTTACGATAGTCAATGCACACACGCCATCCCGTAACCAATCGAGTTGGAATCAACTCGTTTTCATCATTTGTGACAACAGTTATGCCACCTTTTTTTGGAACACAGTGAATAGGACTAACCCAAGGACTATCAGATATCGGGTAAATCAATCCTGCGTTAAGAAGTTTGAGAACCTCTTGTTTGATAACATCGTGGATTTTAGGATTCACCCGTCTTTGATGTTGGACTGCTGGTTTAAAGTCATCCTCCATTAAAATCTTGTGAGTACAAAATTCAGGGTTGATACCCTTTATGTCGGAGAGTTTCCAAGCAATCGCTTGCTTGTGTGACTTTAAGACCTTTATGAGAGCAGTCTTTTCCTCATCACTTAAATCTTTAGCAATAATGACGGGTATTTTATCATCACCCTCCAAAAATGCGTATTCAAGATGAGGTGGCAAGTCTTTGAGTTCGACCTCAGGAAACTCTTCAGTTTTATCAACTGATTTGATTTCCTCATTATGAAGTTCTACGGGAGGGAGTGGAGAAGAATTGTCCTGATTCAACAATTTCTCAAGAAGAAGAATATCTCCCTCCAGATCAATCTCATTGTTATCAATTCCCTCTGGAACTGAAATCACTTCCCTCAAACGGAGTGAGAGAAGGGGAAGAGTCGGAAATGATAGGTTGAGAAGATGTGGTGGGATCCCCACTCACAGAATTATGAGAATAACCAAGAAATTCTTGAGAGTACTCCTCTGAAGCAATATCAATGACATCGATTCGGTTAACCGATTCAGAATCATAATTTGAGGAGTACCTCGAAGTTTGATCGAGGTTAAAGGTGACAGCTTCGTTACCAACACGTAATGTGATTTCATGCTCAAATACATTAATGAGAGCATGGCCCGTTCTTAGGAATCCTCTTCCAAGAATGAGAGGAACCCTAGGATCAGCATCGAAATCAACAACCACAAAGTCAACTGGAAAATGGAACTTTCCTACTTTCACAAACACGTCCTCAGCAATGCCAAGAGGACGAGATATTGAACGATCAACAAGCTCAAGAGTCATGCATGTAGGAGTAAGATCCGGAAGAAAAAGTTTCTTCCATACTGAATGAGGCATCAGGTTGATGCTTGCACCAAGATCGGCCAAGGCATAGCATTCAACCATTCCCGGAAATACACAAGGTATTAGAAACTTTCCAGGATCTCCAAGCTTTTCAGGAAGCTTTTTTAATAGAACTGCTGAGCAGTTCTCGTTCAGCGGAGTTTTTGCCATTTCAAACAGTTTTTCCTTGTTGCTTAACAAGTGTTTGATTGTTGATGCAAATTTGGGCATCAAAATGATAGCATCCGCAAAGCTTATGTCAAAATGTAATTCTTTAAAGATTTGAAAGAATTTATCCATTTGTTGACTAGCCTTTTCGCGGAGCTTTTGCTCATTTAAACGAGATGGGTAAGGAATAGAAGTTTTGGATTTAGGGTTTTCAACCGGGATTTCATGTGGTTCAAAACAACTCCTGGTTTGGGTTTGGGTTTCGGGACAACTTGAGGGTGGATGTCGTCGGTACCTCCGTTATTAGTAGGAAGTACCTTGTCCTTAGTCACCTCATGTTCACTTTCCACTACCTTGGAAGGAGAAGAAGAAGAGGTAGTAGGAATAGTGGGTCCATCATATGAAACACCACTTCTGGTTGTGATCGCCTTTGCATCGCCCCTCGGATTAGCGACCGTGTTGCTAGGTAAAGTACCTGAGCCCGAGGGTCGATCATTTAAAGATTTCTTGATCTCAGAGATCTGGCTGACCAACAACATGTTTGTTTCTTCCTGAGTTTTCATGAACTGCTTTAACAACTCATCAGATGATGGTTGTGGAGCTGGGAGAATGGCTTGAGTTTGATTAGGGAAACTTTGGACTCGGTTATTTTGATTATAACCTTGATGTTGAAAATTTCCTTGATTTGCATTACCATTTCCCTGAAAATGATTTCCTTGGTTGAAATTGTTTCTGTTAAAGTTTCCTTGGTTTTGGAAACCTTGGTTTTGTCCAGAATTGAAATTCCCTTGGTTTTGATAACCTTGGTTCATTCGAGGTTGGTTTTGGTTCCGGTTTTGCAAATTATGGTTTTGGTTGAAACCGGGTGGTCCTTGATAATTGTTAGCACGGTAACTTGGTTCTATTTGAGGACGGTATTGATTACCTCCCTGATTTGAAGTACCGGCTATAGCATTGGCTTCAAAAGGACTACCATCGGTGGCAGTACAGTTGTAGTATGCATGAGGGCCACCACAAGTGACACAGACTTCCACTTTCTTCACTTCAGCATGTGAACAATTTTGTGTGAAAGTGACTTTCTTTTGGTTTGAGAGAACCAAAGCTTGAATAGCATCCGTGAGTTTTTCAATTTTAGCATCGGTGCTAGAAGTACTCACATGAGATGAAGTAGAAGGACCAGCACTAGCATGAGATTGATATGGCTTAGTTCGTGCAAAGCGGACCTGAGACTTATTTTCAATGATTGCTAAAGCTTCTTTTGTGGTTTTGCTTAAAAAATTACCTCCCGCGGAGGCATTAAGAGAGTCTTGGTCAGATTGGCTTAAACCATTATAGAAGGTGTCCATTTGCATTAACTCGGTGAAACCATGATGGGGACATTTGCGGAGCAATTCTTTGTAACGATCCCATGCCTCACCAAATGATTCATAAAATCTTTGTGTGAATTTCATGATTTTATTTTTTAGACTTGTGGTTCTGTGGGGAGGATAAAATTCGTTCACAAACTTTGTAACCAAATCCTCCCATGTTTCAATCGAACGAGGGGGTTGTTTTTCAAGCCAAATCCGGGCTTGTCCCTAGAGGGAAAATGGGAATAGAAGAAGTTTGATTGCTTCATGTGGGACATTTTTGTATTTGATGGTAGATGCGATCTTATTAAACCATCGAATATGAGCATGAGGATCGTCCCTCTCAAAACCATAGAATTGGCTTTGGGTTACAAGATTCAGTAACCCGGTTTTGAGCTCAAAATTATTAGCCACGATGGCTGGAACAACAATGGCATCTCCATAGCCCTCAATGGGGTGCCTGGAGAAGCTCATTCATTGGGCAGTCTTCTGTCATGATGACAGGGGTTTTGGGGACAGTACGTATCTCAGATACGACTGATGGAGCAGAACGTCTACGACGTCTTCGAGGTATGTTTACAAGCTCACGAAAAGGGCTTGATGACCTAGAAGAACGAGTGTGCATGCACTAAGACGAGTCTAAGAATCCCTTAAGTGAAGGAAACTCAGAAAAGGTAAGAAGAATCTTTTTGGGTTTTGATTTTTATGAAAAGGAAAACAAATCCAAGTAAAACAAGATCGAGGTAAAACAACAGTGAACTTAAACCAATAATCACAAGATGAATGGCTTCTTTGAAAAAGGTACACCACTCACAAGGATACAAAGGCAAGTTTTAATCTTTTGTTTGGGAACTTATTATGGTCACACCCCCAGTTAGGTAGTGTTCTGTCTTGGTTCTCGATAATGTATTTTATGTTTATTTAACAAGAAAACGGAAAATGTTTTTGTATTTTTATCTTTTATGTATATATAGAAAGAAAAAGAAAATATTTTTGTGTTTTATATGTTTTGGAAGATGGAAATACGATATTTATATATGGTAAATATACAATGGATAGATATTCAACAACACTGATACTGCAAATGCGTTCTACGCAGCACACCTCCCCGGCAGCGGCGCCAAAATTTGACTGGTCTCAAACAGTCAGTCCAAAATCAACCAATGGTCAACTTAGGTCAAACCTATTGATCCAGTACTATTGAGAGGAGTACAGTGTATCCCCGGGTCGTTAAGTCCCAACGAGGTGTGGAAACTGTAATACAACGAATTTGTGATCTGGTGAAATTTGAACAGGAAAGGGGTTATGAGTCTTTTATACTAATGAAATAAAGAAAATAACTTTAAACAAGCTATATGAACAAGAACGTGAATTTAGGATACCTAAAAAGTTTAAAACTTAAAAACACGTACGTTTAATTTAAATTAACGTAAACGTACAAAATAAAACGTGAGTTTTAAGAAATAAAAGGCCTATGGATATGAAAATTATATTTTTACAAAGAAAATTATTGGAAAATTAAAATTATTTATTAGACTATTTATTTAATTATTATTAATTAATAACTATTTTTAACTATTTAATAATACACTAAATTACAAGAAATTATGAAAATGACTTAGATAAATAAAATTTTAACTTAGAAAAATCTAAAATAACCTAAAACTTATTTTAAAACTGAAATTATAATTATTACACTTTTTATCTATTTATTATTAATTAATTACTATTTAATAATTATTTAAAACTAATTTAAATTATAATAAATACTAAATAAACACTAATAAATCTGAAACTTTTTCTATAAATATTATATAAGTGCAGAAACCTATGAAAATTATAAAAATAGCAAGTGCTTAATGAAAAAGTTGAGAAATAAGCTAAATAAGCTAAAGCTTCTTAAATAGAAGCTATCACTTTCTATATAATGATGATTTTCTGGATTTTCTTTTACAAACCTGTTTAATAGCTAAAAATAGAAAACTTTAATGAAGACAAACTTGATAGAATTCAAAAATAAGCATTGTGCAAACTTGAAATCACCACAGATAAGTTATAAGCTTGAAATGAGATTTTGGAACTTGAAAAGATAACACAATAAGCCACAAAGCTGAAATTAAGCATGAAAAAGCTAAAAGCTACTGAGGGTGACCCAAATAAGCTGAAACAACTAGAGAAGAACAATGAAATAAGCCACGGATCATAAATAAGCAAACCCTTAAGGGCTTTTACAGGCCTTGAATAAGCCCTGCTATAAAGCTCAATAGGACAAGGAAAGCTTGGAATAGGAAAGTAGGGTATAAGAGCTTCTCAATAAGCCAAAAGCCTCACTGTGGGACCCACTATTAAGCTCACAATGAGCTTATGAACATGACACTCTATAATGACAACTCAGTGTAGATGTTAAAAGAGTGAAGACTTGATGGATCAAATTTAGCAAGCAAATAAGCAGATATGAGAGATATAAGCACTTAAATAAGTAACCAGCCAGAAGGGCTTCCTAAATCACCAAAAAGCTAAAGATAAAGCTTAATAATTAGCACTGTGGGAGCTTATGAAAACAAGCTCAAGAACCACACTCCCCTGGAGCAGGGGAGGTATTTGCAAACTAGGCTAAAGTAAGCCTCAAAATAAGCAGTTAACTAAAATTCTAAAAATAAAATAAAAATAGTCCAACAGAGATTAGCTGCCAAATATTAATTATCCAAAATTTTAAAAGCTAAAGCCTAAATATGAAACCATGAAAAATCTACCAAGATTGGTGAAACTAACTGAACATGAAAGTTTGACTTATTTACTTATGAACCTATTTTGACTTTATGGAACTTTGATTACTTCTAATGGACTGAAAAAGTGATATTAAGCTAAAAGGAGACTAAAACAAGCTTTTGTAACAACTTATGCAATGAATAGATGAGATCTAGTACCTTAAATCCCAACAGTGATTAAGTGATATGAGATTAAAGTTATTTTTGACTTTTGATCACATGACCACTGGATTTAAGAAATGGAGCTTACAACTGGATTCTGAGCAATACAATGAACCAAGATCTCAGAACATAACCTAAAGCTCCCCCATAAGCACTACAACCCAGCAAATCCAAAATAAACCCTGCTCCAGCTTTCTTCCTTCATTCTTCTGATTTTTTTATTTTTCAACTATTTTTTAGTATTCTTGAGTAATTTTTATTTTCTTAACCTAACTAAGTGTAAATGCTTTATAAGCTTTGAGAAGCTTAGAAGTGAGCAGAAATAAGCTTAAATTACCACTGAGCAATAACTTTCAACAACACTGACTTAATCATGAGACTTCAAGTAAATTTTGCATAAACTGAATTGTAACAAAGAAAGTGAAATTGATGATTGAAAAAGGTCTTAAGTACACTGAAATTACTTAACATAACGTTTGTAGGCTAAAAGTTACACTGAAAATGAGAATTAAACTATGTCGACATTACATAAGCTAATAATAATCTACATGGCCTTCTCCTCTGCATAATACTTGAATTATATAGACTTTTTGAACTCTGTCGACCTCTCTGAATGTATCCCACCACTTTCTAACCCTTGGATCATCTGAAATCATCAAAACCATACATGTGGCATTTTGGCGCCAAAAGTCTCTTAAGCAGGTTTTTTCAATTAATGGGTTTTGTTTTGTTATAGTGGTAGAGGAGACAAGTTTAGGAGTAGGTTATGGGCTGGGGTTGAGGTGGAAAGCAAAACCAGTGAGGTGGGGTGGTATTGCAGGGTGGTTTTAAGGTTCAGTGAGGGAGAAGGTGAGGTGGAGGGAAGGGGTGAACAGTGGGTGGTGTTTGACCTGTTGTTTGACCCAGGTTTTGATATTTAAGGGGGTGTTGGGCTTATGTTTATGGTTGGGCCTGGTATTTCTTTTAAAGGGTAATGGGTTGGGTTTTTATTAAAGCGTGTGTTGGGTTTATTTGGGTTTTGGGTTTATTAGATATAGTTTAGGGTCCGGTTTGGTTTAGTAGTGAAAAAGCCCAAGGACCAATAATGTAAATTTGGATTTTTGAGGGGTGTGAGTTGTATTTATCACAAGGTTATCACAAGGACCATACATGCCAAGTTTCAATAATACAAGGACCATAAAAGCATTTTTTTCCAAATTTTAAAACCCGGGGGACTTGTTTTGCCATTTTTGAAACTTCAGGGATCAAAGTTGTCATTTTGCAAACTTGAACTTTAAAGGACTAATTTTGACAACTTGTGAATCCCCAAGGACCTTTGATGATACTTTTCCATGTTTTGAATAACCAGGGACTAGTTTTGACAACTTTTAAAAGTTCAGGGACTGAAACTGCCAATTCTACAAACTTGACTCGTTTTTCATCAGTTTTCAATCCTTTTGCATCTGAAACATATAAAAACACAATCCAGGGATATTTTATGTATTTTAAAGCATTTCTGTGTGTTTTCAGATGTTTTTGCAGTCTAAATGTGATAGAAATGATGAGTATTTACACACTCATCAATAATCAATCAATGTGGATACGATGAAGAGAAATTGAGTAAATTTCTTGAACAATTGAGTGTTTATGAATCTGAATTAGAATCATCAACTGTGCTGCAGAATTCACCAAGTAAGAACAGAGTTTATCATCTATGATTGGTATTCCTGTCCCTCCTGTTGTTGAAGTTTTCCCTCTTGATACTGGTAAAAATAAAGGTGGAATTAGTGGTCATAGGTATAAACCTTCAAATAATGACACGAGAATTAAAGCTGCAAAAGAAGGTGGGAAAAAAATTGAGAAAATGCAGAATCTGTAAAAAATTAACATATCATGATTTCAGGAATTGTCCCAACAATCCAAATAGGAAAAAACTGAATCCTAAGAAAGTCATTAAGAAGACGAATCGAAAACAAAAGACAAAAAAGAATCAATCGAGTAAAGTTAATTCTAAGCAGGGTGCTGATGTATTTAACTTCAGTTCTGAGGAAGATAGTGATTGTTAAGTTTGAGTAATTTAAATTTAATTTTTGTTTTTATTTTTATTGTTCTGAGGATAGATATTATGAAATTTGTTATTATGATATTTAAGATTTTTATTATGATATAGTTTACTTTTTTTGATATTAAATTGCTATTATGATATTAAGTTAGTGTTTCTGCTTATTTTGTGATATTAATCTATTTTTCAGTTAAATTAAAACATTTTTTATGTTATATTTAATGTTTTGTTATGTTTAACAAACATATGTTTGTTTTTGGAAGATAGTCAATAACAATAAACTTTATTGGTTTCAGATGTTGGTTTAATTTTGCATATTACACATGCTGAATAGAAAATATAAATCTTTATTTTTTAATATAAATTTTAGATATTATGTGATATTAATATGAAAGCAGAATAGGTAACAATATCACAATAACTTTTAAACTTAGAATATCACAGTAATTACAATAAATGATATTCTCACTGTTAATAAATTGATAAAGTATTTTCAATCATCGAAATCAGAATAACAATATCATAATACAATGTTTGTATAATATTCTTAAAAAGGCCTCGTTCAAAAAAATTCTTCAAAAGGCCCAAGTTTTGTCAATTTTTTTCCTTAGCCCTTTTACTGTTAACGAATAGTATTCTCATTCCTACTTTCAATCAAAATAGGTAACAATATCACAATAACTAAATAATATTAATATCACAATAACTTTAAAACTTAGAATATTACAGTAATTACAATAAATAATATTATCACTCTTAATATCATTATAAGAATAACAATATTATAATACTATTGTCAAACTAATTAACATCTGAATAACTACTAAATTGATAAAGTATTTTCAATCACCGAAATCAGAATAACAATATAATAATACAATCTTTGTATAATATTCTTAAAAAGACCTCGTTCAAAAAAATTCTTCAAAAGGCCCAAGTTTGGCCCATTTTTTTCCTTAGCCCTTTTACTGTTAAGGAATAGTATTCTCATTGCTACTTTCAATCAAAATAGGTAACAATATCAAAATAACTAAATAATATTTTAAATATCACAATAACTTTAAAACTTAGAATATCACAGTAAATATTTATAAATATATTCTGTGATATCTAATTGGTTGCATTAAAGTATTCACACATAATAAGCAGATTAACATTCCTCATATCTAATTGGTTGCATTAAAGTATTCATACAAAGTTGTAGCAGTATGTAAATCCAACAACAAAGTGAAAGTTTACTCATTAATTAAAGACCGGAATATGGAAGAAGGTAAGTGATTTTCTTGATGCTAATTTGTTGCAAGATGGTCTGTTTTTAGATGGATGTATTCATTGGCTGGATTATCTTCCAAATAATTTGCCAAATATAGTTTCCTTTGATTTGCTAAAGGAGACCTACAGTCAAGTTACACATCCTCGATATGATGAAGGTGAGAAGAGGTTAGATTTGGGGGTCTTGGGAGATCGTTTGTGCGTGCTTTCCAGTTATGCGGAAAAAGCTTTGACGGATATTTGGGTGATGGATGGAGATGATTCTTGGACAAACTCACTATTCATCATGTATCCCCAAGATCATGATGGATGGGCTAGATTCTGGCAAACCTATTGCATGTCAAATGACGGCAAATACTATTACAGTTTGGATATCGTGTTTGTTTATATGATTCCAATAACTCTTCATTGACATTCGTCAATGAGACTGATGATTGCCAATGGGTTTGTAGCTTTGATGAGAGTTTGGTTTCACCAATTGGTCCTGGGTTACGTTACAGGTTAAGGAGTTGGAAGGTCAAATCACGGATTGGTAAGGGCAGTTCAAGTCCTATATAACTTTCATGTTTTTGCAACTTTCTTTTATGATACTATTTCATGTTTGGTTTGGATTATGTTTGGTTTAATGTTTGGATTATGTTTTTGCAACTTTCTTTTATGATACTATTTTCTGTTAAGGAGTTGGATTATGTTTGGTTTAATGTTTAATTTAACGTTTTGATTATGTTTTTTCATTTCATACTATTTCACCACTTACTATACTACTTTCTCATGTTCATATCATTGGAATGTATTTTTCCAATTGAACATTTAAAGTATCATGAAAGTATTTTTCTAAACAGGAAAAAACTGAATCCTAAGAAAGTCATTAAGAAGACGAATCGAAAACAAAAGACAAAAAAGAACCAATTGATTAAAGCTAATTCTAAGTAGGGTGCTGATGTATTTAACTTCAGTTCTGAGGAAGATAGTGATTGTTAAGTTTGAGTAATTTAAATTTAATTTTTGTTTTTATTTTTATTGTTCTGAGGATAGATATTATGAAATTTGTTATTATGATATTTGTTATTAGGATAGATATTAAGTTAGTGTTTCTGCTTATTTTGTGATATTAATCTATTTTTCAGTTAAATTAAAACATTTTTTATGTTATATTGATGACGTGGGATTGCGACCACGCAACAGGTTTTACCTCTCAAGGGATCTTGAGAAGCTTGCAATCCCACCAGGCAGTGTACCTGACCGATTTAGTATAGTGTAGTGGTAAGTATGGGGGATTGATCGTTCTCTCACAGGGAATAGTGTTCGTTAGGTATGAAAAACTACTCTAATAGGTCTAAGGATGAGGGATGATTATTTTTGTATTTTTATATTTTTTGAAAGCAAGTAAAATCTCGGGTTTGAAGGAGTGGGCGGAATTAGTTGCTAGTCAACTAACCCAAAAACTACTATTGCAATTAAAATAAAATAACAAGAAAATAAAAGGTTGTGAAACTTATATGGAGACAAGTGTGTTTACTTAGATTTCCTTACTCCCTAACTATCTTTTACCGGTTAATTAGTGTGTATTAATTGCGTGGATGACGGGTGTATTCCTTAATACCATTCGTGGGGTGGCGTACGTACTTCCCCAACTCTATAAGCTCCTACTTCACTCCTATGTCGAGCCTGCTAGAAGCTCCTAACATGGGATCATTAGAATTCGCTCATGCATTAAATACAACCATAAAAACCTAGTACGCATTGGTTCATGTTTCTTAAGACGTTCAAGCAAGTTACCGTATAGGAGGTTAGCCAGTTTTCTTAAGCCTAACATCGATAAACAATCATCCAATACAAGTAATAACACACCAACAACCAATAATCAATAGTTAGGTTTCATTAGATCTAAGCAAACACAAAATAAATCTAGCCTAGCATGTTAATTGAAAGACAAGCATAAGATATAATTAACCAACACATAGACATATTGATTAATTTGAATGGAGACTTATCTTTAATTGAACATGGAAGAATCAAGGGTGAAAAACCCTTGAAAAAGCTGTCAAAATCGTCTAGGGTTTGTTCCCAAAAGTTGCACCCTAATGAATGAAAAATAGAAAAGTATATATAGAGAATACATTCTGACGGCGTCAGCTTATACGCTCTGACGCCGTCAGCTTGCCGTCATTAGGGTTCTCGGATGGCCTAGATCTACTTCTGACGCCGTCACTTGTAAACTTGCTCTGGGCTGTCACTTGTTAGCTTTACACCTGACGGCATAGGAATATTAACACCTGACGCCGTCAGGTGTAAACATCTCAATTTCTTCTTAGGGCGTCACGTATAGTCTGAATCCACTCCTTTGTCTTGGTTGGCTGATGGCGTCACCTTGTGACTCTGATGCCGTCAGGAAGGATTTCCAGCATTCTTTTGAGACTTTGTCGTTTCCTTCACTTTATGCTCCAAAAACGTCCAAAATGATGTGTTTTCCAGAATTCTTCTCAAAACTACCTAAAATGACAAAAGGAACGATTTAAGGCTATATTTGATCATATTAACACGAATTAGGGCTTAAATGACCCCCTAAAATGGGTACACTTTTCTCCTCATCAAATACCCTTACACTTGAGATTCGCTTGTCCTCAAGCAAATAGGCTTTTATTCCAATTAAAATATGAGTTAGGGGTCATTTAACACTAATATAAAAGTAATTACAACAAATAGTTACTCGACCCTAATCATAATAAGCACGGAAATCATACACTAGCACCTCACAAATAGTGTTTGGATACTCTCATCTCTCGGGTGTTATAAACCTATANTCAAAAGTACCTAAAATGACAAAAGGAACGATTTAAGGCAATATTTGATCATATTAGCACGAATTAGGGCTTAAATGACCCCCTAAAACGGGTACACTTTTCTCCTCATCATATATTTAATGTTTTGTTATGTTTAACAAAACATGTGTTTGTTTTTGGATATTCTGTGATATCTGAAACTAAATTATGTGATAAAATGTTCAACCATAAAATATCTACTGTGATATCTACTATGATACTAAGCATAAAATTTGTTATAAATATATTCTGTGATATCTAATTGGTTGCATTAAAGTATTAACACATAATAAGCAGATTAACATTCCTCATATCATAATTCATTAAAGCATTAAATCATTAAACAAAATATTAATTTGTTACAAAATATAAAATCCAAAATATGAACTTTGAAAGCACAAACATTAGTCGAATATTTTTTAAAGCAAAATACAAAATATGAAGCTTTCAAAACACAAATGCTTTCTCATTCTTGATCAGAATTACAGTTGTCTTGTGAGTCATTATCTTCTTCTGATCCTTGATCTTGCATTCTTTCAAGTTTAATTGCTTCCTTTTCATATTGTTTTAAAGTTGGAGATTTTTTAAAAACCTCAAAATCATCTTCATCTGATTCTCCAAGGTATTTCATTGGTTTAAAAATATCATTGTCTTCTTCATCGTCTTCTTGAAAATCATTATCTTCTTTTTCTTCATCTGATTTATCATTTTGAGATTCATTATCTTCTTTTTCTTCATCCTATTGTTCTTCTTCTTCTAACAATGTTAATTTCTAAATGATAAAAATAAAATATTCAAATAAGTTTATATTCTTATTCTTAAATAAGTGAATAAAAAGCAACTACTAACATAAAAGTAATAAAAATTATATATCAAATACATGTTTGTATTCTTCTTCTTTTTCCCTTTCATTGTAGGTATCTAGCTTTCTTTTCTTACTGATCTTTTTATCTTCCATTTTTTGTTATGTGATTTTTTTATGTGTGTTTTGTATATTCTAACAAAGTTAAAACTTTGTCTACTTTTATAAGAAAGACAATTAATGAGTCACTGTGTATGTTATGATTGAATACAGAACAAGTTGGAACGACTAAAATACTAATTAAGTAAAATGATGGTCATTGTGCATACGATTTTAATAAATTCACTAATAATAATAATAATAATAATAATAATAATAATAATAATAATAATAATAATAATAATAATAATAATAATAATAATAATAATAATAATAATAATAATAATAATAATAATTTTGAATTTTAATTTTTTCAACTTTAAATATAAATATCACAGTAATTTATTTATAATTCAATACATAAAGTGATTTTTTTCAATATCACAGTAATTTGTTTATAATTTAATATTGTTTTTATAGATATAACTAGGGGTTTTTAGCATAAAGTAAACACACGACACGATAAACACGCATATACACATAAACTTTAAAATAACTATATTATAAATCTACCCACAAAATAAATTTATAAATTTGATTTATTTAGTTATTTGTTCATATTATATTAATTATATATTATTATATAGAAAATCGGTTCGGTTTGGTTTTTTTGGTTTTGTTTGACATAAGGTTGTTTTATAACACATAAATTTAATGTTTTATTCACATAAACTTGTTTCATATCACAGTAACTTATTGTATATGTCCTTAATTTATTACCCACAAACCCTAGCACATAAATTTAATATTGTTTTTATAGATACACATTGAAGTATGACACAAGGTTGTTTTATAACACATAAATTTAATGTTTTATTCACATAAACTTGTTTCATATCACAGTAACTTATTGTATATGTCCTTAATTTATTACCGTAACTTGTTTTATATGTCAGTAATATGATATGACATAAAGTTTTATGTCATAAAGTATATGATATGAAATGATGTCCTCGAGACACAAAAAATTACTGTATAAATTATATGACGTAAATTTTAATACTTTAATGCTTTAAGGAAACCAAATAGATATCAGAATATATTTCAGAATTTATTTATTCAATTTTTATATTGAATCTCTAATACGACAATAGTTTTAATAAATAAATAAATATGACACTAAATTAAAAGAAATAAAATATCTTTATTCATTTTTGTAATACCACATTACATTTATGATTACAATTAAAAAAAAAACAACACAATTAAATAATCCTCATATTGTCTTGTTCTTCATAATCTTGATCTTCATCTTCATCAAATATAAATTGGTTCAAATACCTGACTTAGATGGTAGAGAGTATTTGCTTATCTTTGACTTGAGAGGTGATACATTTTTTGTTTCTATTACATTATCAAGAATCTTTAATATATATGTTTAATTGAAACTTTCTAAGAAATTACTCAAGATTCATATATTTTGTTACTTTTAACAAATTATATGATTCTTAAGTATTTTAGAAAGTTTCAATTAAACATAAATATTTAATAGAGACATCAAATATATCACCTCCCAATTCAAAGATAAGCAAATTCTCTTTACCATCTAACTTAGCTTTCATTATGTAATTTTAAAATGAATTTCCAAACTCAGAGCAGGAAATTCTAAAACTTTAGACACTAAACCCTTTGTAATTTCCACGCGTTGCCCATTCAATACAAGGCATCTGTTTCCCACGCCATAGCATGATATGTAATTTTAAAAAGATTTTAAACTTACATATGGAATGATTTCAATATGTAATTTTAGAATCTTTTTGAATCCCATTCTTGAATATTTGCATTTATAACTTGTATTTTTCACCTGATTTTTGGTAAAATATCTAGGTTTCAAACAATAGTTATAAAATGCAAGTTATAGATGGGAAAGAGTATTTCAAATGAAGTTACACAATTTAAAATAGCTGTTTCTCGTCCATATATTTTTCGGTAAAATATCTAAGTTTCTTTTCTTTTAAAAACAATAAAAAAATCTCCAGGATCGTAAATAACCATATGGAACAAATTTTGTAAATCGAAATACATTATTTGAGTAAAAACAGTTTTTTGTTTTAGAAGAATGAAGTAATTGTGAAAGAAGTTTTCAATTTATAGACAAAGCAATAATTGAAAAGCTGTTTTTGCGTACTCGATAAGATGACTTTTTTTTTATGTGATTGATGGTTTTTAATTTAAATTTTCATTTCCAAAACGTTTTTAATAAATGAAAAGCTGTTTTTGCGTATTCGATAAGATGACTTTTTCATTTTTTGGGCACTTTTGAAAATGTTTAAAGACTTTTATTCAAAAGTTTTTTGACAACGTATAAATATTTAATAATAAGACTTTTCAGTTTATTTAAAATATTATGTTGAACTAATAAAGTTTTCAGTGATATTAATATGCTATTAACATTATTTTAAATAGTATATTTTAACAATTTAATAATTTTAACTCCATGTTAAAACATTTAATTTTTAAAATGCTGTAAAAAAAAATTTATATTAATGTTTAAATATGTTTTTTGACACGAGATATTTAATGTAATTTTGTACATTCATTTATAGCAAAAGAATTTGTTTGATTAGTCTAATTATTAAAATTGTCATAATAATAATTTAATATTAAATTTTAATATCAAAGTATTGACACATGTTAAAATATCAAAATATGGACTTTATGTGATATAAAATAAAATATATGTTTTGTGATATAAAAAATGAAAACACGTTTTACTATACATTTATAGAAATGACTTTGCCTACTCGAGAATATTACTTTGAAAAAGTTTTTATATCATATCCAAGAATTCATTTGATTAGCAATAATAAGACTTTTCAATTTTTTTTGATAAAATTAATTTATAGAAGTTTTCAATTTTGATTTTTTGAATCTCAAGGACAAATTAAAAGACTTTTTAAATTAAATGTTCATTTTGAATTATTATTTAAAATATTATTTTAAAATATTTTATTAAAATATTATTTTGAACTAATAAAGTTTTCAGTGATATTAACATGCTATTAACATTATCTTAAATATATATTAAATATATTTTTAACAATTTAATAATCTTAACTCCATCTTGAAATATTTAATTTTTAAAGTGCTGTAAAAAAATTTTTATATCAAGGTTTATATATATTTTTTGACCAGAGACATTTAATGTAATTTATAGGAAAAGTATTTGTTTGATTAGTTTAATTATTAAAATTGTCATTATACTAATTTGATATCAAATTTAATATCAAAGTATTGACACATGTTAAAATATAAAAATATAGAATATCAATTACAGTTTCAGGTTTTAGTATTACATTAATTTGCATACTTTTATTTTAATTTATTCTTTAAATTCTGATAAAATATGCAGATCATATAAATTTAGTTAACGTGATATTAAAATATAATAATAATATAGTAGTTTATGTGATATTAAAACATGTATAAATAAAATATATATTTTGTGATATAAAGAATGAAAACACGTGTTACTATGCATGCATAGAAATGACTTTGGGTAATAATGACTTTTTTGATGTGATTGATGGTTAGAATCTCAAGGACAAACAATAATTTACTTCTGAGTTAAATTTTCATTTTCAAAACCTTTTTTAGAAGCGTATCAAAGAATATTACATTGAAAAAGTTTTCATATCACATAAACTCCAAAATTGTTTTAATATTATGTCCAAAATTGTTTTAATATTATTTAAAAGATTATTTTAATATCATAAAACATCTTATTTTTTTGAGATAGATTAATATCACATAAACTACATAATTGTTTTAATATCATATTAACATCAAGTTCTTTATCCATATTTAACATTAACAAAAATATAAAAAAAAATAATACACCATTAACATTATATCAAAGATAGAAAAAGAATGAAGTACGATAATAATTATATAACAAAACTAAATAGTTCATCTAAATTGACAACGGGATATTTCTACATAATGGACAAACATTTTTTTCATACAGACTTGTTTCAATACAATCTGCATGAAACTCATGACGACAAATCAATATGCTTATCGTTTCATTTTAGTAAATATTAATTGTTATTTTACATTAATATTACTTTGAAAAATTTTTCATATCATATCCAAGAATTCATTTGATTAGCAATAATAAGACTTTTCAATTCTTTTTGATAGATTATTCTAATATCACAAAACATATTATTCATTTGAGAAGAAGTTTTCAATTTCGATTTTTTGAATCTCAATGACAAATAATAAAAGACTTTTAAATTAAATGTTCATTTTGAACTATTAAATATTATTTAAAATATTATTTTAAAATATTTTATTAAAATATTATTTTGAACTAATAAAGTTTTCAGTGATATTAACATGCTTTTAACAATATTTTAAATATATATTAAAGTATACTAATAATATAGTTAACGTGATATTAAAGTATACTAATAATATAGTAGTATGAAATTACAACAATTTTTTGTAGTTTATCTGATATTAAAACATATATAAATAAATATATGTTTTGTGATATAAAAAACGAAAACACGTTTTACTATACATGCATAGAAATGATTTTGGTTAATAATGACTTTTTGATGTGATTGATGGTTAGAATCTCAAGGACAAACAATAAATTACTTCTGAGTTAAATTTTTATTTTCAAAACCTTTTTTAGAAGTTATCAAAGAATATTACGTTGAAAAAGTTTTCATTTCACATAAACTCCGAAATTGTTTTAATGTTATGTCAAAGAATTAATTTGATTTGCAATAATAAGACTTTTAAATTTATTTAAAAGATTATTTTAATATCACAAAACATCTTATTTTGTTGAGATAGATTAATATCACATAAACTACATAATTGTTTTAATATAATATTAACATGAAATCTTAATAATATATTTTAATATCACTTAAAGATAGAAATATATTAACAAAAACATTAACTATCTTTAATATAATATTAACATGAAATCTTAATAATATATTTTAATATCACTTAAGGATAGATTAATATCACAATAACTATCTTTATCTATATTTAATATTATCAAAAACATAAAAAAAAAATTAAAATAACACACCATTAACATTACATTAAAGATAGAAACACAATGAAGTACGATAATAATTATATAACAAAAGTAAATAGTTCATCTAAATCGGCAACGGGATATTTCTACATAAAGGACAAACATTTTTTTGATACAGCCATGTTTCGATACAATCTACATGAAACTCATGACAACAAATCAATGTGCGTATTGTTTGATTTTCTTTGAATTCTTCCAAACAAATTGAACAATCCTCTTCCATCTTGTCAAGCAATATTAATTTTTTATTTGATGTTTTTGCTCTAGACGAACCTGGTGCACCAATATTGTTGTTTTCTTCTTGAAGACCAGCAAGTGCTTGAACAACTTCTTCTTCTTCAAGTTGTAATACATCTTCATACGACCTTTCAATGATAAGATTCAGTAAATTAGAGGGCATAGATGGTATAATTTCTACAAGTTGTTGAAAATAGTTCCTATTAGGAATTGATCTGTGTAAATTTTTAAGGAACTGAACAATGAAACTTGGACTTGTCTGAGTTAAAGTAACCAAACGATAACTCATCTTTTTGAAAAAGGTTGAATGAATTGAAAAATGAAGAGGATTAGTGGACGAATGTATATTTACTTTCAATATCTAGGATTATATAGATTGTTAAGACGTGTGACATTTAATATAATTTACTACAGTATATTTATTTATTACCAAAATTTAAATCAACATACTAAATTACGCGTATTAAGAATAATCATTGCAAACATTAATCATAGTGTTAAGTTTGCAGACTATTTGGTGTTCCCATGCGTTAATTTTGTTATTTTTAATAGCTTATTGGTAGTGTTACTGTGATTCACATTCATTCGTGTGACTGTGATATTTATTTAATATCAAATTTTAAATCAACATACTAATTTACTTTTGTTATTTTGAAAATTGGCTATTAAGTTTTTTAAAATTGACTATTATATTTTTAAGCTACTTTTGAATGTGATATTTATTTAATATCAAAATTTAAATCAACATACTAATGTGTTATTTATTTAAATCAAAATTTAAATAATTTAAAAATTAATATCGCAGACTATTGGTGTTACCATGTAGTCGTGTGAATGTGATATTTATTTAATATCAACATTTAAATCAACATACTAATTTACCATGTAGTCGTGTGAATGTGATATTTATTTTCAAAATTGATTATTAAGTTTTTTAAAATTGACTATCATATTTTTAAGCTAGTTTTCATATAGTAAGTTAAAGTGAACCTTATACGTAACTGTGATATTTAATATTTTTAAGCTAGTTTGATATAGTAGTTTAAACATAACCTTATACGTAACTTTGTTATTTAAAAAATGTTATTACTTTTTTTTGTAATAAAAAAAAATTAACTTATTTCGTTAAGTTTTCTCTATATAAACTTAAGGAGAATTGTTAGAGTAAAATAAACTTTGTTACCCATGTTTTTAAAAACATATGAATAATTAGTAACTTTTTAATAGAAATACTGACTTTAGTTTGAATTTTATCACTTTCTGGTAATGTAAGTAAGAGTTTACACTGATAATATTTGATATACAGTCATTGATATCCAGACAATGTATTCATACTATCACATTTAGATGAATACTAAAATTCTTGAAGTTCTTTTTAATCCAAAAACCTCTATCATCATATACACAATAAAAAAGAATTAATAATGGATTAACATACATCAAGGCAACTTGTTTTTAATAACAGCAAAATAATAATAATAATAATAATAATAATAATAATAATAATAATATTCTTAATGATAATTTGGGATTGATTCTTTCTGTTTAAACTTCGCAACTTACATAAAATAATAGAACCAAAAACGATACCTATTACAGGTTAGTTGCATGTTGGTGCCAATTTAGCAGCATTGATTCGTTGTACTAGCCCATGTAGAATAATCCCTCTACTCCAACAATCTCAAGATCCTTGATTTTTTGTGAACATGGGTCGTAAATATGAAGTGATGAACATATTCCATAGTCCACCTGAGGTTCAAATATAGCTTCACCACTTTTTCTAAACCCCAATATCCTATATACATTTGCATCAATTGTGTATAGCTTTCTGAAAGATAAATCATCCTCCATTAGCCATAGACCATATCGAAGTGATTCCTCAACCATAATGCATCCACATACAATCAGAGACTCCCTTAGTTTAGAAACGGACAAGCGAAAAGAACCAAATATTTCGTTTGTTAAGCTATCTGGTAAGTCTATTTCCCTGAACTCTTTAGTAATCAAATCAAATGCGACAAGCATATTTTTTTTATAGTCATTATCAAATTCATATGCAGCCCAATAAATCAATCTATCTAAAACTACATAAGATGAGTCATTAATTTTAATTGTTCCACGAGGAAAATTACCAGTTGGAATCACATTGCTCCAAACCCATGTACTTAAAGTAAAAACTTCAACAAACCAAAACATAGTATTTTTATCATGTGTTAATTTCACAACCGTAGGATCTAAAGTATCCGGACAAACTTCGAAAGCTAAAATAGGACAGTAATCACTACGAGTATAAGGAACAACAATACAAATTGATGTTCGAATTGAAGGATTTGAAAAAACAACTGCCCATTTTTTATAAACTTTTTGGAAACCATACAAACACACTAAACCATGACTTACGCCAACAATTTTTGATATAGAAAATTTTTCTTCAATATTTGGAGAAACAACAAAAGATAGAGCAATGTTTTTCTATTACCCATGTTTTAAAAAACATATGAATAATTAGTAACTTTTTAATAGAAATACTGACTTTAGTTTGAATTTTATCACTTTCTGGTAATGTAAGTAAGAGTTTACACTGATAATATTTGATATACAGTCATTGATATCCAGACAATGTATTCATACTATCAAATTTAGATGAATACTAAAATTCTTGAAGTTCTTTTTAATCCAAAAACCTCTATCATCATATACACAATAAAAAAGAATTAATAATGGATTAACATACATCAAGGCAACTTGTTTTTAATAACAGCAAAAATAATAATAATAATAATAATAATAATATTCTTAATGATAATTTGGGATTGATTCTTTCTGTTTAAACTTCGCAACTTACATAAAATAATAGAACCAAAAACGATACCTATTACAGGTTAGTTGCATGTTGGTGCCAATTTAGCAGCATTGATTCGTTGTACAAGCCCATGTAGAATAATCCCTCTACTCCAACAATCTCAAGATCCTTGATTTTTTGTGAACATGGGTCGTAAATATGAAGCGATGAACATATTCCATAGTCCACCTGAGGTTCAAATATAGCTTCACCACTTTTTCTAAACCCCAATATCCTATATACATTTGCATCAATTGTGTATAGCTTTCTGAAAGATAAATCATCCTCCATTAGCCATAGACCATATCGAAGTGATTCCTCAACCATAATGCATCCACATACAATCAGAGACTCCCTTAGTTTAGAAACGGACAAGCGAAAAGAACCAAATATTTCGTTTGTTAAGCTATCTGGTAAGCCTATTTCCCTGAACTCTTTTGTAACCAAATCAAATGCAACAAGCATATTTTTTTCATAGTCATTATCAAATTCATATGCA
>LBNU01035526.1:59212-72623 GCA_014162995.1 Artemisia annua
TGATATAAACTAGCTTAATACTTGTTTACGTAGTAATCTTACGTTTAATGATTTTACATTTTGTGATCGTCAAAACGTAGAGATATCGAAAAATATAAATAACGTTTTTACGCATTATTTATGTCAACACTTAAAGTAAAAAATTCAACAAGCCAAAACATAGCATTTTTATCATGTGTTAATTTCACAACCGTAGGATCTAAAGTATCTGGACAAACTTTGAAAGCTAAAATAGGATATTAATCACTACGAGTATAAGGAGCAACAATAAAAATTGATTTTCGAATTGAAGGATTTGAAAAAACAACTGCCCATTTTTTATAAACTTTGTGGAAACCATACAAACACACTAAACCATGATTTACGCCAACAATTTTTGATATAGAAAATTTTTCTTCAATATTTGGAGAAACAACAAAAGGTAGAGCAATGTTAAAAAGAGTTTCATTGTTATCATCGTCTAAAAAAACGTACTTTTCCTCAAAAACATAACTATATTTTCTGTAGCATAGAATGTTACAGTAAACCGATTGTGTATGGCGGCTGGCATGAGCAATTACAAATTCAGAACTTTCGATAAAAGACTTCCATTGTTTCGAAACTGATTTGAATCGAATCAATGTCTTAACATCAGATACTTTTTAATTATTTCTAATTGGATTTCAATTGGGATGTTGTCTGAAATTTTTGTGGTTTTTTTAAGGTTTATATGACTATCAAGTCAAGACGATTGAATGAAATTGGGATTTTTGTTGATTGTTTGACTTTTTGACTCTTTGGCCATTTTTTAATTTTTTTTTGAACAAAAGCAGGCCGAAGCCCATTTTCTTACTTAATTAAAGCTTTTTGTTAAGTGTCAAGTTTAATATATTCAATATTATTATTTCCTTTTTTTTTCAAATCAGATTTTTTAATTAATATATTTGCATTTTCTTTAATTAAAAGAAAAGAAAAATGATTAAGAAATTTCATTAAATAAACTTATAACCTTTGTTGTGTGTGTTTGAGAATTATGTTAAGGTGCCAAAAAGAAATATAAATGAAAAAATATATATGTATTTAACATAACTATCATCCTTAAAATAAAGATAATGATATTTTATTACATAAATACATGCATTAATATGAAAAAAACTAAATTATATACAATGTCTCAGAAAGTAAACAACAAATACATTAACCTAAATACAAATCTTGCAATTATTGAACAAGCACCCGTGTAATTCCTTTAACAAATATGCAACGACCATCCGTGCAATTGTGCATTAGAAAAACATTCATTTGCAAAACTTTATGAGCTAAGAATTCATCATTGAACTTTACGCAGCTGGATGAATACATTCTGCTTCAGTAACACGTGTGTGTGAGGCTGTGAATATTAAATATTTGACAAAATATATAGGTTTCATTTTTTGTTAGACAAATATCATTGTCAACATTGAGTAACAAAAATAAGCATCTTTTTATATAGAAAAGAATAAATAAATAAATAAATAATATAAAGATGCATTCCAATTTTTGTTAGAAAATTTTTTCTTACATATATTTTTGAAATGTAAGTGATCAAATTTATATACGAAGAAGGATGAGGTAGTTGTTAAAATTTATTACAATATCATTTAATAAACTGACAATGTGTAGTTGAGATTAAATTAAAAGCATTAAATTTTTAAAATTGACATTTATATTATAAAAAACATAATAATAAAAATAAATTTAAACTTTTAGAAAATTGACATTTAAGAATCACTCTTAAAATTCATTAACGTTAAACCACAATAGTTTTTGTCTCTAGGACATAATAGTTCTACATTAAGTTTGAGTTTGAAGGGCTTTAAAAAAAAAGTTTAAGTTTAAAGGAATTACTGTGATATAAAACTTTGTTACTGTGATAAAACAAATTTATTATATTAAACTTTGAATTAAAAGATGAAAATTTAATTCATTAACGTTATACTGTAATATTTTGTGTCTCGAGGACATCATTGCATGTCATAATACTTTGTCATTAATGTTATACAGTAATATTTTTAATTATTAAATATTTAGATTTAAAAACTGATAGACATGTTAAAACATACACTCTGATATATGAAATAAAACAAGTTTTCTTTTATTTCCAATTAAATACTATAGTTTAAATTAAGTTTATAATTAAATTTATACATATAGTAATATAAAATAACTTACTAAGGAGTATTATATTAAAGTAAAATTTTACTTAATAAAATTTTAGACAATGTGTCTGACATGTATAAATAATTTTACTTAAATAAACAATTTTACTTAATACAATTGATATAGGTTTTAAAGGTATATATGTTTGCATGTTTTTAATAGTATCTGACAAGTATAGGTGCACAGCTATACATCACCTCTGTAAAATAAATAAATGTCAATAGTTACTTTATGGTAAACAGCTAGTCATAAGAGTGCATTTTAAAAATAACAATTTAATATCGCAGTGAATTTAATATCACAACCATAAGGTTAATATCACAGTTTAAATGTTCAAATGTTTAGATGTTGGGTAAGTTAATTTTGGTGTTTAATTAAGTTTAATATCACAACCATAAGTATGAAGATTTAGGTTTTAAATGCTGTTGAATATGTTATTTGGTAAGTTAAAACAACTTTTAATTTAATTTGCAGAATAATTTCATTCTATTATGAAGATTTAGGTTTTAAACACAACTATTTATATGAATTAAGTTTAATATCACAACCATAAGTATGATATATACTAGTAAATGCTTACATTTTAAATAGGATTAAAATGGTGTTGAATATGTTATTTGGTAAGTTAAAAAAACGTAAGTGTTCACACCACTCTTTGTTATAAATTTGATGAAAAACACGCTATTTTAACAATAAATGCTATGAAAAACGGCCAAAGTACTTTAATTTAAAATAACAACTATAACGCTGTATTTTAAAAATAACAATTTTATATCGCAGTGAAATTTAATATCACAACCATAATATTCATTAAAATCAAAATACAAATTTTCATCTATATTTAATTTAAGTAAATTTTCATCTACTTTTCATATCACAGTAATTTAAATTATATTTTAATTTGTAGAATAATTTCATTCTATTATGATATTTAATTTAAGTTTTATATTAAAAATTTAAATTTAATATGAAAATCAGCATTAAATTTATATTTTAATAGTCATTTAAATTTAATTGTTGCAAAAAAATTTCACTAAACACACTATTTAAATTTAATTGTTGCAAAAATTTTTCACTCCATTCCAAAAAAACCCTAATCCACCATTAACAAATTAAATTCGGCTCCTTCTCCAAACCAAACCTTAATTAAATGACATCATCCTCATCAACATCAACATCAATTCGAAGAGACATGGAATACTATATTAGAGCTACACATTGTTATTGCAAACCACTACTACCAGTTGTTGAACAAATTGCTTGGACCCCTGGAAATCCGGGTAGAAGATTCAAAGCATGTCCTGTTTATGTAGGTTCTTTAGCCATTATCTATATTTATTTTTCTTTTTGTTATATTTTCACAAGATAATTATCTTCTTATTTTCGTAGGAAAAGCATAGAAAATGTGCATTTTATGGGTTTACAGATGTTGAGTTACCAAATGAATTCTATAAAGATTTGTTCTTCAAGTTAAAGGAAGAAAACAAGAGAATGAAGAAAATCGAAAAGAATGCAGGTTCAACTGAAGTTGTGGATGTTTCCAACAAGTTGGAAACAATGAAGGAGGAAATGAGTTTTATTAAGACAAAAGTGCAATTTTATGACAAAGTCTTTTTTCTCATAAGTTTCTTTGGTGTGTTAATTTCTTTTATTATTGCAATTAGTTTAATGCAGTAATATATTTGGTTGTTACTTGTCTATCTAGAATACGTACTTTGGATGTTTTGCTTGCTTATGTATAACATGTGGTTGTTGAATTTTTAATGAAATCTTATTTTGTTAAGTTTTGTTGGTCTGCATTTTCAACTTAATTCAATTTACAAACAAGAATATAAAAGAGTTGCACATTTTTACATACTTTACATACTTAAGGGTGTGTTTGTTTTATCTCTCCAACATCAAATCAAAAACATACATCAAATCCAAATCCAACACCAAATCCAAATTCTAATCTAAACGCATGAGTAAACCAAACGCACCCTAAGTACATAACAGAAAGCACAAATTAGTCCAAGGCACTTCTTTGGACAGTTTGTTTTTTATTATACTTTGACCTCTTTCCCTTGGTTGTCCTGCTATATGCACATGATCTGCAATAGGGAAAAAAAATCACTACATACAATGATATAAAGTTTAAACTTTGATGCATATTAAGTTTTCTAAAATTAGTCAATATTAGAAAATGAAAAAAGTAAATTAGTATGTTAATTAATATCAATTTTCCTTGAAGGATAATTATTTAATTGCTTTTCATTTTTTTTTGATATATTAGATATGGGCTTTTTTATTAAGGTTGTAAATTTAATCTGCATCAAAGAAAAATATAAAACATAAACATTATAATTTAACTAATCAAGAAAAATGTAAAGCCATTACCTTTTATAATTCAGACCAAGATGATATTGAAAAGTAACTTATGTAAAAAATGCATATTCAGATCTGTTTTTGTTTTTTAGGGTTATTAATATTATTTTTTATTCTCAATAGAAAGCCCAAATTATAAAAAATTAAGTTTTTGTAAAGAAATTAAAAGCCCAATAGAATTCAAACTTTTGGAAGCCCAAATGTTTTTATATAGCTTAAGGTTGTGAAATGTAAATTTTTATAAATACTTGTCAATAAATGAAATTTATTATAAAACAAATTTTTATAAATAATCTTTATATCACAATAATCATACGTGTCAATAAATCCCCCTTTTATCACAGTAACATATAATTGTAGCAACATATCAGTAAACAAAAAATGGATTTACAAATCGTTGTGTATAATGGTAAATCAAAGATAGATTCCACAATGTTTCAATCCGGTAATTTCTTACTCTTATTTTTTTACATTTTTTGTTTCTATCTTCTTTTATATATTTTTATGATGACTGAAAGATATAAACATTTATGTTCCCTCCTTATTGTTGTTATATATCCCCTGATTGTTTTATATATTAAAAAAATCCTGATATTAAACATAAGAGATTTTAAGTAAACGGCACTGATGACGTGTCTGCAATAGGAAATGCCGGTTGTGTAGGGAGTTGGATGTGAGGCAGCGGATAAGGTGGTTGTTGATGGTGGTTGTTAGGGTTGATTTTGGATTTTATTTTGGTTTAAATGGGAATTCATTTTTTTTATGAGATTATGATTTGTTAGGTTTTGTGAGATTATTACTAGTGTTAGGTTTTGTTAGATTTAAACAGGTATTTTTGACTTTTAGGAGACCAGATCCAATCAGGGAATATATAAAACAAGCAGGGAAGACATTTTTTGTTTTTGTTTTTAATTATACTTTAATAATTTTTTTTAATTTAATTTTTTCCAGCTGATAGTACAATTGAATTCAAAAAATATGAAGACAGAATGACAAGGAAAAGAATACAGATAATGAGAAACATAGATACAAGTTTTAATCGAAGTAAAATGAAAACGGAATTCGGTATTCTAAAGAAAAAGTCATTGGTTAGAAGATCTGAAAGGTTAAATCTTCAGAAAGGAAGAAATGATGTTATTTCAAAGAAAACATCAAGGAGAACTTCAGAAAGGTTAAAGAACGGAGTAAAATCAATTAGTAGTGGTACTCATGTTGAAGATCAAGTTCGTGTCATAGATGAAAGTACATTAACAATAAGAACTAGGGGATCTCCTAGTCAACTTTTTTACCTTCTTTCTAATATGTCACCACAACAACGTAATGTTGTGTCAAAAATGGGCTTTAGTTCTTTGCTTGCAATGAAGGTTTGTGTAATACCATCTAGGCTTGGGTTCAAAGCTGTTGATTTGTTTGACGAACATAGTATGAGTTTGAATTTGAAGTCTGGAGGCATTAAAATCAATAGAGAAACAGTTAATGCTATTATGGGTTTTCCAATGGGCAAAGAGAAAATAAAGTATATTAAAAGAGTACGAACAAACAACCCTACCATAATCTCTTGGAGAAATCAGTTTCATCGATATAAAAATTCGAAAGAGACGAATATTCGGGTTACTGAGGTTGTTAATGTTATATTGGATAATGGTAACACAGATCGGATGTTCCTGTTAAACTTTTTTGTTGTTCTTTCAAGCTGTCTTTGTTTACCTGGGAGTGGTGTAGCTTGCCAAAAGATACTGTCATTTATTCCAGATTTTGATGATGATATCAAAAAACTGGATTGGTGTTCATATCTTTTAGACTGTTTGAAAGATAGTAAAAAAAAGTGGAACAAATATGACACAAGTGGTGCAAACTACTATTGTGGTCCTGTTACTTTTCTATCGGTATGATCTTTATTTTTAATTCATTTTTAAATTCTATATTTTTACATTCTATTATGTATATAATTTTTTTTGAGGTTGTTGTATACTGAAGCAATCTTGAAGCAACAAAAGAAAAAAGACAAGAAGGTCCTGCTATTGAATATTGGAATTCTGATTTGCTTTATGAAGTTCAGAAAGCAGACAGAATGTTAAATGAAGGTTATGATTAATATTGATTTTCAAATTTATATTTCAAATTAATTTTTAAAATTATGTTTTAAGTATGTTTTTGTTACATTTTTTTTTCATCTTGTAGATGAAGAAGCAGTCGATGTGAATATTATAGGAAAGAAGGGTGTTAAAAATTATGAAAGAAGTCATACTTTTAGGAAAATTAAAGTTGCTTCGATGGTTTGTTTTTAAAGATTATAATATACTTTTTTTAAACAATTTTATTATTTGTTATTATATTTATTTTAAATTTTACATTTTTTTAATATTTTTTTTAGGATGATTCAAATACACCTCAAAAAAATCATGATGAAAATGTACCTGGAAAAGCATCTGTTGATGATTGTTTAGATAAGGCTTCGGAAGAATTGTTCGTTTCACCCCCAAACAAAAGACAAAGAATGTTTCGAGCAAGAAAAGCAAAGGAACTTCCAAATGGTGAAGGTCAAAAAGAAAATCCAATAATTGTTTAGTGAAGATGTTGTTTTATTTTGGTGGTTGTGTTTGTTTAAATATCCAACTTTGTGTGTTTCTATTTAACGTAAAACTTTGTGTGTTTAAATATCCAACTTTGTGTGTTTTTCACATGCGGTATCTGTATTCTGTTGCACGATTTGTTGTTAGAATTGAAAATTCAACATGTAGTAGTGCTGAATATGTATTTGAGCTTTACAAATGATGTGCGATCGTTACTATAACAAGACGTGATGAAAAGTTAATATTATAGTTCACGAGAAACATTGTTGATATAAAAAGTTTAGTAAGAGATTAAGCAAGCATATGAGACAATTGACTTTCCCTAATCAATTAGTCTTTTAAGAAACTGAAGATCTAGTAAATCAAACACCAATACTACAACGACAAAGATTAACATCTAATATACCATCTGCAAGTCATTCCTCAAGTGTTTTTCAATTATTTTAATAAAGTTCTCCTCATACTTTAAATATATGTTGAAAAAACAAGTATAATTGTCACAAACAAAGAATACGAAAAATTAACGAAAGCAAAAGAAATAATAGCTACAAAGTTACACAATAACATATCAAAAAGGAACTGAACTTTATTAAGGTTTTTTCAGTTGTTTTCCTTTCGTGTTCCAAGAAGATTGTAACCTTAACCTGATGAATTTTTCTGTTTTCTGTTTCAAACGATGTTGCTTATGTTCTGCAGGAAGACTCAAAAATTCAATGGATTTAGAAATAATTTTTTTCTATGTATATTTTCATCAGAAAGTAGCATTTTAGCAGCATATTTCCTTCTCAGTGTCTTGAGTTGGCTTTGCTGTCCTTCGCCTTCATTTCTGAATCCTGAATTCCATTCTTCAACTTTTTGACCATTGTAGGTTTCCATATGTCTCATGGCAAAAATTCCACAGTCATTTTCATTTCTTCTTGTTCTCCAAGCCATTTTTAATATACTTGGTTTACAGAATCTCATAATTTGAAATTTTGGATGATTCTTCTTTTTCAAATAATCACAAAAAATGTTTATCTGAAAAAAACAAAAACACCAAATATTAAACTTTAATTAAAAATTGAATATCAAACAGTATATATACTGTCAAATACTCAAAAATGTTACATTATGTACAATGCGATTAGAATTGTTATGTCAATCTTAACTTAGACTATATATTATATGCAAGTGTCCCAATTTAGTAAAAACACTTACAAATAGCTACTAATATAAATTTATATTAATTTTGCTAAAATATAAGCATGAAGTTAAAGGATTATATATTTAAAGTAATGAATGATATAAAATTTTAAAGGCATTAAATATGAATACTGACCAGAACAAATGGCAGCTTTCCGTACAATTTCCTT
Organism: Artemisia annua; assembly: GCA_014162995.1. NCBI lineage: Eukaryota > Viridiplantae > Streptophyta > Magnoliopsida > Asterales > Asteraceae > Artemisia > Artemisia annua. The sequence continues at coordinate 67,680 of LBNU01035526.1, forward strand.
ATCAGATCTATTTCAGAAATGTTAGAACCTTCGTCCGCTTCTGTATCTGATAATCTATTATCAATTATTTCAATCTTCTGATGCTTTAGATTGAAACAAATGATGTAGTAATGCGAATCCCGAACAATATTGAAAAAGACCTATATTGATATTTTAAAAATAAGTTATTCAAAATATAACATAGTTAACAATTATTAATAAACGTTAGTATTTAAAAAACCAACTTACCAAATCCACATTTAACAAATTAGCTACATAATCATCCTCAAGGCATGCAGCTAAATACACGCTTTCTTCAAAACTTTCAAATCTTTGATCTTTGGATAAATCTTCATCAGTCATAGAAGCAGGCTTTAAAAATAAATAAATAATATTAATATTTTTTTTAAATATTTAAAATTTTCTTATGTAAAGATATTAAAACATACAGTAACTTGCGTATTGCAGAACAATTTTGATTGTCCAGAATTAGATCTTCTGAATTCTTTGTAATTAAGTAAAATACACCACACATCTATTATATCAGCAAATATCCATTGTTCATAATTGAAAGATTCAAATTTTGCACGTTCTACTCCAATAGCAGAATCTTCAAACTGGAATATTATATCCCTATATGTTATGTTGAAAACAACAAATTAGAATAAGACAAAAAAAAGTTTTGTATTACCTGAATAGGACACATTAGATAATCTTTTAAAACTTACTTTGGATTTTTGCCCATACTGAAGAGTGCATTAGCTGCATTAACTTCTTCTTTTGACGCTTGAATTTCAGCTGATTCTACAATGGTTTGATTTTCTTCTGGAGGTGTTAAAAGAGAAACAACTTCTACATTATTGATATTGGGTTTTTCTTCTGGAGGAGTCAAGTTAACCTTTTCTAATGATTCACATAGTGTTATTTCTTCAACTTGTTTTGAAGGTAAATCAAAACCCAAATCAAAAGATGGCATTGAATCAAATTCCCTTTGTTCCTGATTCAAATTAACTTTCTTTTTCACATTCTCTTCGTTTTTCTTAAAAACTGATTCAGATCTAGAAGATTTCAGTATTGAATATTCTTGATTAAGCTTTGCTCGTTTCGCTGCATTTATTACACGATCCCATTCATCTATCAAACCTTCAACTTCTTTAGAGTTTGGATAGTTTGACAATCCTTTTTTTAGCGAATCCTTCATTTCTATTATTAAATTTTCCAACACAAACAAGTTATTCTTTGTTTTGCGAATGAACCCCTGTTTAATTATCTTAACAATATAAGATTAATTATTTTTCTTCGTTTTAATTAAAAGATAAAATTTTATAATAAAAATTGAATATAAAAATATACCTTTTGATCATCAACTTTCTTTAATACAACTTTTTTGTATTCTTTTATAGTATCAACTGATTTTCTATCCTTAAGTACCTGCAAGTTGTATAAAATTAGTTAAATATAACAAAACCTACATTTGTAGATGAGCCATTAAAAAAAAAAAAAAAAAAAAAAAAAAAAAAAAAAAAAAAAAACTTAGAAAACACACCAGGTTGTTGCATACAGATGCAATGTTTCCATCTCTTTGCTGTAATGGAACCACATTAAAGTGATCTACATTTTCCAGCTTTCCCTAAAAACAAATTGACTAAGTATGAGATATATGATATAAATTTAAATTTCTTTTAAAACCAACAAATGTTACTAAATATTGTGTTACTTATTATAGAAGAAATAATACCTTTAAATCAACAAGGTTTTTAACTGCAATTTCCAAATTCTTCTCTTCTTTAAGATTGTTTTCTTCTCTAAAAACCTCTCTAACAACTTCACCTTTTTGTGTATCATTAGAGAAATTACCATCGCAATGACTTTTATCCACTAAATAACTAAATTCTACACTTTCTCTAACCCTGAGCAATTCTGTGTTCCATGTTTTCAAAGCTGGTTGAGAATAATCAATATTCATAAAATCGCACTCGATCTTTTGAACATAGAATAGCTGCAAACAGTAAATGAAAATTTGTTTATATTAATATAAACATTTAAAATTTAAAAATTATTTACAATAAAAGAGAAGACAAAAAGAAGGAAAAAATGTAATTACCGTAAGAAACGTCAGAGGTCCACAATAATATGATTTTTTGTTGTTTGGATTCCATTCTTTTTTACACTTCTTAAGACAATCAATCAAATAACCACACCAATCCATTTCATTAATCTTATCATGATTAGATGAAATAGAGTATAGTATCCTTTGATTAGACGTTCCATCTTTCATAGCTTCAAATAGGACAGTAGCGATCAAAACAACCAAATTAATTTTGAACAATTGACCTTTGTTCTTTGCTTCTTTAAGTTTCTCAACTACAGATTTTGGCTTCACCTTAATTGTATCCTTTTCCAACTTAATGAATTGCCTTCTCCAACTTTTAATACATGCATCATCACTTTTCACTCTTTCTGGTGGATTTATTTTCAAACCACCACATGGAAAACCGAGAATCTCTTTCACTGATTCTTTTGTAATTTTAATATCACCCCTCCAATGTTTGATACTCATTGTTGATTCATCAAAGCTTTGTACCACATGTTGTCCCAATCTACTTGGAATAATATTGATTTTTAAATCAAGTAAACTTGTGAATCCCATTTTCTTTAAGACATTGACCGAATGATTATCTGACTTTAAGAATCGAATAGCTTTAAATAATTGAGTTGGAGAACCTCTGTTTTTAAACACATCATTATTCTTCACCGAATTTTGATTAGAACATTCACCTTCAACTGCTTCTTCTTGACGGTTGATGTTATCGAACTTCACTTTCTTTGACTTCTTTTGATTAAGGTTTGATGAATCATTTATTGAAAATCTCTTCTATGACAGTTGCTGAGTCATTTGTCTCTGCTCTTCTTCTTCAGTGATATTAAAATCATCACTTTCAAATGTTTGATACTCATTGTTGAAAATCTCTTCTGTGAAAATCGTCTTTTCTGCTTCTGCTTCTATTTTTTTTAATTTCTTTTCTGGTTCATCTTCTATTGCTTTATCTTGTATTTCTTCTACAACATATTCTTCATCATCATCATTATCATCTTCACTATCTTCATCATCCTCAGAATCTGCTTCTTCACTATCTGTTTCATCATCAAAAGTTATATTCTTCCTCTTCATCTTCATCATCTTTTATTTCTTCTTCTTCAATATCATCAGTATTGTCATACTCATTAGGCTCATCTTCTTCTTCGTCATCAGTGTATTCAATGTCAATAGATTCATCATCATCATCTTTGTTATATTCTTCTTCTGAAAAAAATGTAGAAAAATCATAAAAAATATGTACTAAAAAAATATTGAAAAAAAAAATATTAAAAAAAAAGGAAAAAAAAAGAGAGAAGTCTAAAAGGATTAAAGCTAACACACAACACAAAAATTGTTTAAAACTAAACAAATCTAAATAAAAGTAAAGCCTAAAAGAGTAAAATTAATCAAACCTAAAACACAAACAAAAAGAAAAGAGAAACTGTTTTCACCAAAATCATACTTGAAATATTCGTATGCAGTAAATGGACGCTTTATACCTTGAACAGATCTATATTACTAAGAAGACTTATTAAGACTTCAATTGAAAAATCCTAGAGATAAAGACTTACTTGCAAGGACGATTCATAATCTAATCCACTAACTTAACATTCACAATATCACAACCAACATAGAGATAACTTAAAACCATGATCATATTAACAGAAATATTTTTCCTTTCTATACTCCTACATGCTACAAATATTATACACAGAGACTCTTATTGCATATTTTCAACAACATTTAGGGAAGCAACAAGTTAACAAAAACACTTATTCATGCCAGAACTATACTGCAATTAGAATTAAACAAACTCATATACTCATATCCGTTTTAGAACAACCAACTTGCTAATTTCTGTTGTCAAACTTTGGAAATCGATCGTAGAAAAGCAATCACATTCGTTTTGCAATACTCCATAATTAACATACTACTCAATACTATAGGCTATTATCTATTAAACAAGTGAGCAGCATCACCTTCTACAAAAGCCAACATAATTCCTATTCATAAACATAATTCGACCTTTTTCACTATTTCAGTTAACAACACAAATAGGAATGCTGATCTACTAAAACTGGAATAAGACTAATTAAAAACAAAATATCAATTACGCAAGGACAACAATGTTCTATCATCTCTATTACGAATCACAAGAAGTTTTGCATCCAGATATAACATTTACAAACTTTAAAATGTATGAGTATTAAAATATATTATTTATAAGTACCTTCTTCTAATCGTTTTATTCTTCTTCTTCTTCCTCTTCTTGTTGCAGGCTCTCCTTTTTCATTAAAAGAGCTTAATAGTTTATTAATAAAACTTATCTTCTTCTTCTTTGATTTTCTTCTCGTTTTTGTTAAAGAAATAAGTACACCTAACAATTATGCAATTTGAAAAACAGAATTTGTTGTCGAATTATGATTTCTTTTTTTCTTCGACATCAAGTTTGAAAAGCCGGATAAATTAGGGTTTATGTTGATTTTAGGGATTCAAAATGAAATCATGAGAGAGAAAATAAATAGTATTTTTTTATTTCGTGGTTGCATACCTGAATCATTAAACAAATACAAATAATTAACATTTTTCCCCTTTTTTTAATATGTAATTTGATATTAAAAATAAGCAGTTTAATTAATTTTACATAAACTAACCCTCAAAGTTTCAAATAAGAATAGAAGAAGCTTAAAAAAAGTTATGTATACATGTATACATGTTTACTCTTACAAAACTCTATATTTTACCACTTACTATACTACTTTCTCATTTTCATATAATTGGAATGTATTTTTCCAATTGAACATTAAAGTATCATGAAAGTAATTTATAAAACACGACCATTAACCATAAGTTAACCATATGGGGTTGTTTCTCATTTCCTCCCA